>JAATLQ010038317.1:0-91718 GCA_013421005.1 Heliconius erato x Heliconius himera
TATTAATGTATGTAACATATTATTTAAATTAAATCTAATATCATTTTCTTGTGGCAACTGTCTTATATAAGGAAATGTAAACATAATAATTTTTTTAACATTTAAATTCATTAATTGTAAATAGTATTCTTGTAATAACTTTTTATTCACATTTCCCCTTCCCCCAATCAAAATAATTAAAATTGTGTTAGGACAATGAGTATTAGATAGAATTTTACTAATAATTTGGGAGTATGTGGTAAATCAACTAATCTTTAAGTTATTGGTATTTTTTTATATAAAAGCCACATCTTATTGCTTTTAAAGTATAGATAAACTATTTGTACATATATTTTTATTATTAAACAAAATATATGCATATTTACATTTATTATAATTAACAAGATTATTTTTATCTGCCTATATGTACATTTAATCTCCAGAAATGCTGATCAAATTAAAAATAATCTTTTTAGGGAAGAAGAGGTCTCCTAGTCTTCAATTATGCATATAGGGGGCATAAGAAATGACGAATAAGCAACTTATCTACGCTACATTCTATAACATATACTAATAATATTATTAAAGCAGAAGAGTTTATTTGTTCATTTATACGCTAAGACCCCTGGAACTTAGTGGTCGGATATATATTTTTTGTTTTGCATTAAAGTTACAATCCTTAGTAGTGCTATAGGCAATTTAATTTACGGTGTAATTTTTAGTTAGCCTTAAATAATGCAATGATAACTATTGTTATTTCTAACAATAGTTATCATTGCATTAGCAATCGAAATTCTTTAACCGTATGCCCTTCACGAATAGGTAAATAAATATATGTAAGTACACTGTACCTACTACAAAAACATTCAGTTTCGTTAGTTCTAAAAAAGTCTGCGACACCGTGTATTTATCTTTTATAAATAAGTCATAATAAGGCATTTTGTGACAAAACATAATTGAAGATATTTTGAAGACATTTATGAAGATAGTATTTGGCTTCTATGTCGTATAATTTGGATGTGAACTTTAAATGAAAATGTACTCTTTACTACATATTGTGCTAACTACATATTAAACTAACAACCTTAAAAATTTCAGCTTTACTGAGATAATGTAGGTCTGGGATCTTAGGCTAACTGTTTCACAATACGAACATTGCCGATATTCAATATGAAGACGACTTATAAACGTTTAATATTACTGTCAAAATACACAAAAACCATAGGCATAGTAATAAAATAAACATATTATAAACACAAGTTTATTTAATTAATTACATTCAGTAAGTATATACAGTTATCCATATATCGAAAAATTCATTTATTCACATTTATTGTTATTAAATTACATTAATCGAGTGTATATAAATAATTCAAATAACAAAAAAATGACTAACAAGGTGAGGTTAAAGTAATATAAATTATCCTCCGATAGCTAAAGAAATAGCGTTTCCATTGTAACTTTTAGCGTTGCTAAGAGCATAGCTACTCTTTTGACATGTGCTACATCCCGCTTTGTCAGCTGCTTGTAAGCCTTGCGATGCAAGATCTAGAGCTCCATTGAAGGCGGAATAAGCATCACCGCGAGATGCTCCGTTTGTGCCAGCAGCAGATTCCTCTTGGCCACCACTAACGGAACCACTACCTCCTGCGGCAGATTGCCCAAAATTACCATTAGATTGGAGCTGTTCAGAATGACCGTGCTCACCGTGGTAATGTGAATTACCATAACCTCGGTTGCCATAAGCAAAACCTGAAGATATTCCACTTCCAGCACTAGACAATTGACCTTCTGATTCTGCTGCAGCTTGATTGCTACCACCTAATCCAGCATCTAATTTTGAGAATCCAGAACCTTGAGAACCATCAAAAATTACAGCATTTCCGAATGATGAGCTTTGTGATTGAGCACTCTCAAATCTCTTAGAACTAGCTTGTTGGTTTCCGCTCAAACCTGCATGACTTAAGGAGCCCCCATTGTTTTGCTGACCTACACTTAGACTTCCTTGACCCTCTGAGAAATGAGCTTCTTTATAATGTTGGACTCCCTGAGAACCCCCATGATTTCCAGGAACTCCTAAAATAGTTCCAGGTGCTTGACGATTGAAATCATTATTTTGTTGCCCATGACCAGAAAAGCCACTGTTAGCAGAACTGCTTGCAAAACTTGAAGAATGAGATTTATACTCCCGTGACTGACCTCCAAAATCATTAGATCCAATGTTGTCAGATTCTCTACCAAGCGATCCACTACCAGCTAAACCACCAGCCGCAGAATTACTATTAGAGCCGGTGAATCCAGCTTGTAGGCCACCCGATTGGCTTTCTGCTAATTTACTTCCAGATGATTTAATTTGTCCGCTGTATTGTACGGAGCCACTTTCAAAAGACTTACCGCTGAATTGACCCAATTTTGCATCAAATTGGCTAGATTGACCGAAATTATTGCTTGCAGCATCATCACAGTTTTCAGATTGTCCGCCAGAGGCATCTGCAGTAGCTAAAGCTAAAGCTTCACCGGTAGCAGGAGGGGCATTGCCAGCTGCAGCGGAGGCGCCACTAAAGACTCCGTTAGATCTTCCACCATAACCACGTGATACTCCACTCCAATTATGAGTTTGATAAAGGAATGGTGGTGGAGGTGGTGGTCCAGGAGGCGGTGGTCCAAAGAAGAGATGACCACCATAATGAGGTGATCTCACTTGACGATACAGATGTTCAACTGAAAGAAAAAATAAAGAAATTGACTAACTTCAACATAAACGTTTAGTTTAGTATAGTTTTGTACACAGAGAAAACCTAGTGATATGCTCTATTCTCATTATTTATGTCGAATAAAAAAAAATATCGTGTTAAAGATATAACAAAAAGTGCTTACTAATCCCTGACTTAAACAGACCCCTCGGTGCGTTTTAAGTTTAACGTGTATGGGTATGGGTGTATCTGTTTGTCTGCTGTGGCATCGTAGCTCCCAAACTGATGACTAATTTTGATATCTTTTTTCTTTTAAAGGTCAATTAATCGAGAGTATAGTCTTAGCCATGATTCAAGAAAATATGCTGTTTGATGATTATCAGCTCTTTACTATTTGTTTTTTTTACTACTAAGTAGTAAGAAGGTTGGGGTTTTTTGCTTATCAATTACTTTTCTTCCAACCTTAACTTAAATTGTAGATGTTCATGACGGTATGGTACAAAATTATTCAAATTTGATTTTATACTCATAAAATAAAATAAAATTACCTGTATTTCCATATATTGCACATTGTGCATTTAACACACAAATACCAAAAATTAAAGCTATGAACTTCTCCATCGTTATCTAATTCTATTCTGATCTAAAATTGAATAATTTCTCAATATATAGCGTTTGAAGTGTGATAAAAGGTTTTCTTAGAATATCCTGATACAACATCACTAGCGAAACGATAATTCCTTCAGTAAACATATCACTTTACTTGGAAAAATCGCAATATTTTGATATGAAACTATTCTATTTAATATAAAGCATAAAAAAACGATTTAAGCAAAGCACAAAACGTTTTTACTTATGCAATATATTATGGATAGTATGTCAATTGATATTATATTGAATCAATTATTATCAACTAGTTATCGCCCGTGACATTTTTGAGTGGATTCTATGACTCTTGCCAAGTTACTCGTATTATCATTTATCCTCTGTTATCATTAATATTTGCAGCAGGTAGGAAAAGAGAAAGTAGTGTCAAGACACTTCGTCCCTCAATTTTGAAATAGCTAAATAATAAAAGCGTTTCATTAAAATCTGTCCTGTAGATCCAAAGACATAAGTGTCAAACAAAGAGACAGATATTTTTTTTTAAATATATATTTATAGATTAGATAATCATAAATTCGGTGGACGTGACCCTTAATTTAATTTTACTCATAATATTTTTACTTTTTTTGGAAAGGCTTCCTACCTTATAAATAAGAAAGGCTTCTTTATTTTATTGAGTAGCAGTAGTAGTCTGGATACAGAGGTTATTTTATAACTTGTTTTCTATATTTTTAGTTTTATTGTTTATTTAACTGTATCTACCTAAAAACTACTGTAAATTTTTTATAAAGGTTTTTTATTATTATAAAAAAACATGAACCGTTTTATCACAGTGTAGATATAATGTATAAGAAAGTTCATCAAGCCCATCGTGGTACAGTAGGATGGTATCACAATGTCTGACAGTACACGAGATTGCTGGAGGCTCAATCTCCATTCGGTGGAAAGATTTTTTATTATTTGAACGATCTAACAAAACAAAGTGTGGCGTTTTGTTAAGTAAAGAGTAAACTGAAAAAAAGTTAATGTAAAAAATCGGTTTATCATTAGCGGGATAGCCAAAGGGAGTATACGTGAAATGGTACAGCCTCTGCATACCTCTTTCGCCCCGCCTATTGTCTTCACATTTTCATACATGTCCTCCGAGGTCCTATTTTTTTGCGTGACCATCTTCTAGTATCAACGAGTATGGTATTCTCGAAGGTCAACCGTCCAAAATTAAATCATTCTTGCTTCATATTATACTCGTATATCAACATAGCGTTTGTAACTTCTAATCCTGCTCTAAATTATATCTTAATAAAGAACTAATAGCTTATAACAGACTTATCTGAGCTTTTTTTCTGTAGAACACATTTATGTTTGTAGCGAACTTTTAATATGATTTTTTAAGACCTTGCGTTACTGTATACATTAAATTAAGAATATTTCATAAAGATTTTTGATTGTATTACAAATACAACTTAAGTAGGATATAAATTACATATGTAACTTTTGAGGTCAGTCGTGGCGCAGCGGCACAAAGTGTTAATGTTAAAACCCACTGGTTGTGGGTTCGATCCTCACTCGGGGATATGAAATAATTACTTAAATTTATATTTCCATTTCTTCGCTCTAGTGTCGAGGCAAAGCGCGACGTTGTGTTCTACTACTCAACACGCAATGCCTCCAGAATGCAGCAGAAAGTGGGGAACTTAATGTCTTAATACTAGGTTCCCTCTGCCTCAGCGTGAAGCTGATTTATTTTATTTAACTTTAAACATTGTTGCCGAACATTCAGTAGTTATTAATATTTTCTATCAATGTATCTTATAACATTAGTTTTGTTTTATCTCTATATATAATAAGACAGTAAAAATATGTTGTCTGTACATTTAGTAATTTTGACTGAAATGGATATAGGGACACTTAAAAAGTATAATAGAAAGCAAAAAGATTTTTTTGAATTTATTGTCTGTCTGTCTGTGTGTCTGTCTGTCTGTCTGTCGACATATTTTTGTCCACATTTTTCTCTGAAAGTACTGAACCGATTTACTTGAAAATTTCACCAATTGCTTTGTTTTAACTCAACTTAACTACTAAAGTTTAGTTCATCAAAATCGGTTCATTAAAAAGTTATCGTCATTTGAAAGAAGTCGTAATTAATTCTACACAGAGATAAAGAACGATCTTGAAAGAAATATCAAGTAAATACAAAGATTTTTTGGTTGGTTCGTTCATATAATATATGTCACTAATTTTAAAACTGTACAAGAGTTAATATGCAATTATGACAGTTATTTCACAAAGAATATTATGAATCCTTCAAATCAATCATTTAACATTTAAGGCTGTTTCTGAATGAGTAAATTAAATTATTCACTGACATCAGCACATTTAACAGAGTATATTATATAGGTAAAAAGAACATAATGTTACAAAAATATATACATGTAATAAATAATTATTCCCTTTATGTATATTTAATAAATATCAAATATCAGCAATGGTCGTATTTTTTATTTAAAACAATCAAAAATTCTTTGACGACAATGTTGTAAAAAAATCATATTAGGAGTCATTATAATTGTCAATCAATTCTGCTTATTAAATCAATAATCATGTATTTTAAGCGGGCGAAGCCGTGGGCGAGCCGCTAGTCTAATATATGTGTGTGTTATTCCTCAGAGTGATTTTTATTTTCAAATCCTGAATTATCAAATTATTATCTTTATAAAAATGTGTCTACGTCTTACTCAGTCAAGTATTAAGGCAATTACTTAAACATTTTTGACAATATTTCCATTACTTAATTATTTTATTTTCCCTACTTAATTACTGGACAAAAACTTTTTTTTTTACTTTTAAAAAGTTATTTCGTTTAATAGTATTATTCGTAACTAACTTGTTAAGTTATAGTTATAACTGGAATAATTTAAAATATCTTTAAAAAAATATTTTTTTTTATTAAACAATAACATTATCTTAAAAATAATAATTAATAGCGTATGATAAAATATAATATCAGGCATTATTATATCGTTAAAGACCGTGCAAAGTGGCCATTAATGTCAGGATTAAGGAATATTCTAATATTATAATGTCTACATTATTGTTTAAATATATGTATGTGTTAAAAAAAATAAACCTATAGCTAACGACTGCTTTACGGGAGGTTAAGAGGGAATACGATAATAGGCAGCTCTCATTCTTCTGCAGTCTACTATTTAATTCAAATCGCCAACTATAATTGTACAGGAGTAAATATTTTTTTTTAGCTTCACGCTGTACCCCGTGTACATGGCAGTTTAGGCATAGGGAACCTGGGAACCTAGTGTGAAGATACTCCGTTCCTCATTAGGACACTTCCGTTTCCCACTTTCTGCCGATTTTTTGAAGCATTTCGTGTTGAGTGACGGAACTCAGTGCCTCGTTACCAGCTGGTACAATTTTATAATATATTTATATAGGTCACATACCTATAGATTTTAAAGTATAATTAATAAGTAACTAAGCGACAATTATTAAACTTTGAATTAATCTGAAATAATATTATAAAGCTAAAAGGTAATTTTGGTTGAACACGCAAATCTCAAGAACTACTTGTTCGAAATGAAAAATTTGTTTATGTTATATACTTCATTTATCGAAGAAGCTCATGGGACTATGTTACAACATGTTAACGTTTAAAGTTTCCATATAACCCACTGTCAGAGTTACATAGGACACTTAAAATGTTTCGTGTGTTATGAACTACTCTTTAGTTATTTCCATTTATCTACAGAGGTGAAGCCGCAATAAAAGATGATGTGCTTGTAATAAAATTGTCTTAAATTTAAAAAATCGCAAGGGGAATTAAGTATTGCAAGGTATTGAAAATATAGAGTGTTATGTTCAAAAACACTTTATTAGACAAAGAAGATAATACATACAATTGGTATTTTTTTTTAAATTTTAGTACAGAGCAAATGCCAGACTTATCAATAAGTGATGATAATATGAAAATATTATCTATATATCATTGACGATGGTACCTTAAATTACAAATTAAGTAATAAATATCACATAAAGATTAATTTAAGCCCGTTAAAATTAAACTCTAATTAAACAAAACATCACTTCTTGCCAAACGATGAAGCTGAAGCTTGAGACGGTCCTCCAGTACCACGAGATATACTAATACTTTTGGCTATGTTGATACTGCCTCCTGAACTCCCAAATCTTCGTTGACTTGGAAATCCTGAGTGTCCCCCAAAACCTCCTGGGCCACCCCCAAATCCTGGAGCTCCTCCGAATCCAGGACGTGAGATTCCAAAGCCGGAATTATGTCCGAAACCATTAGCGGGGTACGGAATACCGAAACCAGGTCTCGGCTGTCCCCCAAACCCACCAAAGCCTCCCGCTGACGCTGACGCGCCAGCACTGGCTTGGCCAAATTGCGGTGATCTTCTTGTTCGTAGTTCTGTAATAAAACGTAGTTTCATTATATTTTTACATCCTATAGCATATATTTATATTTATAGAACACCAACACAGCTTACACTAGATTAAAAAATAAAAAATACAAATCTTAAATCTTAATCTTTGTATTTTACAAAGTGCAGCCAGTTTTACACCTACAGTATAAATATTATATGAAATCCATATGTAAAGTTATAGAAAAAAATAAAATTTATTTGCAAGTATAGCTAAGGTCAAAAGATAAAAAATAATAACAACAAATCAACAATCACTTAGATCTCATGGACTCCAATATTTAATCAAGAAATACGGGCCGTTTATCAAAGAAATGGTCAATTTCTACTTTTTTGGATATACTATTAAAATGATGCGGTTTATTTGGAACAACTTGCCTAAGTTGGTAAAAGTGCTATAACCGTTAATGCTACAAAAGCGTGTTTCAGAAGCTCCAAATATTATAGAATATTATGATAAATTATTAAAATACAAACAAGTGGGTATTGTTATTTCATATATTTCATTCATAGTGAAAATAAAAACATAAATGTAAAAAAAAGCAATCATATGAAAATAGTAATTACTATTTATTATATATATAATTATTTAAATTCATTGCTTACCAGCGCCTACTACGGCTATTAGCAAAATAAATGCCAAACCACTAAACAAATTTAACCTTAACATTTTTCTAGTCTTATCTATCAAATACTGTGACAAGCTTTGCTTCAAATTTGCTTATATATGACCAACACAATGTATATTTAGCATGTTATGTTTAATCGCTTGTACAAATATTGTAATAAATCAATGATCGCAAAAGAGACCCATTTCCCAAAATATTTTATGCTAGTAAGAATAACAAAAAATTATATACAAATAGCACGTTCAGTGTGTTTTTCTAGTACTTAATAAAATATCAATCATCTCTTTTTAAGGGTTCCGTGGTAAACAAAGAACCCTTAAAGTTTCGCCATGTTCATCTGTTTGTCGGTCCGTCCGCGACTTTGCTTGATAACTCTATAGTTAAATCAGATCAAATCAAATAAGTCAGCTTTACGCTGTATCCCGCACACAGCAGGGTAGGCAGAGGGCAATCTAGTGTTAAGAAAGTGGGGAGTGGAGTGTCCGCCGGTCTTCCTGCCGGATTCTGGAGGCATTGCGTGTTGAGTGGCGGAACTCAACGCCACGCTTTGCCTCGACACCAGAGCGAAGAAATTGAAATATACATTTAATTAAATATTTCATCTCCTCGAGTGGCCAGTCGGTTTTACAGTCACACTATGTGCCCCTGCGCCACGACTGGCCTCAACTCTATAGTTATAATTTTATTTTAAACTTAAGAGATTAAATAAGACTTAATTAGTTAAAGTAAATCAAAATATTCTTTAAAAATTGCAATATCACAGATACGTTACCTAGTTAACGTTTTGATATCTATAATGGCATGTAATACAGTAAAAAAAATATTTGCCGAAACCCGGGATCGAACCAGGGACCTTTAGATCTTCAGTCTAACGCTCTCCCAACTGAGCTATTTCGGCTACTCGTATTAGTGCAAAGTTAAACATAAGATGCAATAATTGCAAAAAAAAAATATTTTATGTATTGGTATTTTTTATCTACATTTTTGTATATATGTATAATATTTGTTATCTTTACATATAATGGATGCTTAAAAAGGTTTACTTATACTGTCTTAAATATTTTTCTGTCAATTTAAAAACTTTGTCATTTTATGATTAAAAAATAACAAAAAGCTTTTTCAGTCATTTGCAAGTAAAAAGCTATTAAAGCAACTGGATAAAAAAAATACCAAGATGACAGCAAAAGAGTATAAGAAACCAATACGAATCAAAATTCAACGACACACAAGTATTCTGATGTGGAAATCGTATCTTCAAAGACAGTATGTATTTCCACCATTTCCAAATATTTCCACAAACGTTAGTGTTTAGCAATTTTAAAGTATTATTCCATAATTAGGATAATTTTTTTTTTTTATAAAAGGTAAAGAATTGGAGGAGGCGGCGAATTTAAATCCGCACCTCTTGGAAACTTGCCAATGACGGTTGGACGGTATCATTAAAGTTATTGGTTTGATAAAAAAAATTACAAGACAACACGAGTAAACACAAAAAGTTTACAATTAATTTAGAAAAACACAAGCTTTGGGCTTTTGCCCGATTAGCAGAGTAGGTCTAGGGTACCCAGTGTTAAGACACTCCGTTCCCCACGCTCCTCCCTATTTTCGAGACATTTAATTTTTTTACGTTCACGGTGTATCACGCACACAACGGGGTATGCAGAGAGAGATAGTTGAATGGCAAAACTCCACGCCGAGTTTTGTCTCGACACCAGAGCGAAGACATGAAAATATAAAATATTTCCTTTCCTCGGGTGGCAATCGAACCCACAACCTGTCGCGTTTACAGCCACGGGCTTTGACGCCATTTGACTGGGCTCTTTATTTAAAATTAATCTATTTTAAAATAAAAGAAATTACAAATATGAAGGCTTAGATGTCACAAATCATTTAATTATCATTTAAATAACATTTAATTTCAGACGAAGATGGCGTCTCTTGCTAGTAGAATCAGTTTTTTCAGCAATAGTGCTTCTATTAGCAGTATTTATAGCCAAGCCAATATTTTTAACTCCCATCCAAGCGGTCCCTGAAACACCTCTAACCTCGGAGGATATTCTAGCCTCACTGAATAAAAAAAATATTCTTGGATTTGCACCAAATGTTGAACCGTACAATAGTATTATGTATAGAGCTGCTGCTAAGTTGGGCGTTGGTAAATATACTTTTTTTAGCTTCACAGTGTAATCCCGTTTTTTTTTAAGGGAAGAAATTAAAAATAATTTATATCCCCTAGTAGCAATCAAATCCACAATCGTCACGTTTACAGTCACGCTATGTCGCTGTACTACAACGACGTTAGTTCCATAATATAATTGAATGACTATTTCCTAGGAATAAAACGATTTTAAATTAAAATAATATTATGGCAGTATTTTAACTGGCTTTAGTACTTCAACTTTACTGAGAGAGACTGATGCAACAATAGGTTTATGTATGAAGTTATGCATATATGAAGAAATCAGTTAAAAATTATAATCTATCCTAACACCAAAATTGTTATTTTTGTTCATTTCGATATTATAAGAACGTAATTGAGTTAGGAGTCTTTGCTCTTTGTTCAGTATCGAAAAGATGTATATTTATCAAAATAATTCGATATTAGAATCCAATTTCGAATTTTTTTTCTTATATAATTTTTTCTTGGTATAATAAAATCGTTTTTGGTGCATATTAAGTATATATTTTAAAATTTAACAATCAAAAATTATGAAAAATAATAACAATATGCAGACGGATATCAAATGTTCTTGTACAATTTAAAAATTATTTTCAATATTTACCAAAAACATTATTATGCTATAACAGATATGTTTTCCTCTTAATAGTAAACTGATATAACAAATTTGGATTTCCCCATTCTAAGAACAAATTTGACAAAATGTTATCAATTCAATATTAAGCCTTCACATAGACCTGTTAAATTACATGCTGTTTTCTTGAAAATATATATCTATTTATATTTTTTTCTATGTTTGCAGATATAATGAGCGCTTCTACAGAGGACGAATTGAATAACATGCTGTATATTCGGTCAAGAGGCACGCCTATCAGTAACCCGGTTATTTGGATAGTTTGGAAACCAACGGTTAATATATTAAAATCCAATATATTTAAATTGCTGTAGAAGTATATATGATTATAATTTATAATAATAAAATGAAACTTTAATGTAATTATAGCCTTAGGTAGTAGTGAATCCTCGTTTATAATCGACCTAGATTTGAAACTCGCATCAGTAAATGAAATCTAAAAATATTATCCTATTAAAAATGATTATATTGATATTATCACAGAAATAGAAGCTGGTCTCTTAAAGAAATAATGTTGAATAAATCTAACTTGCCTTCGAATATTACTACTGCACCATGAGGGTTAGCCTTTATGACGTATAATTTAAAAAAATGACTTCAAATATCAGTACGCTACGGGTTGGGAGTTTGATTCGCGCTCGAGGAAATGAAATGTCTGGTAGCGATGCAAGGCGCGACGTTGAGTTCCGCCACTCAACGGACAATATTTTAACAGTTCAGTGGAAAGTGGGTAATGGAAGTGTCCTGATGAGGAACAGAGAGTCTTAACTATAGGTTCCGTCTGCCTAACCTATGTATACAAATGAGTATGTGTGGGTTACAACGTGAAGCTAAAAAAACAGAGAACCTAGTACTAACACACTCGGTTCTTCACATTCTGTTTCTCTAAGATACTCCACTGCCACATTTTGCCGGAAACGAATTTATTTTAGAATATAAATATTTTTCCAAATGTTGACCGAACTCACAACCATCGCATATTCAGTCAGTCACGTCCTCATTGCATCACAATAGTATTTTTTAGGAGGAAAACATGTGGAAGTTTAGCATAAGAAGCACAGAACGAGCTCGGTACGTCACCGGCGCGGAGTCCACTGCCCACAATCCCCACCTGCGCAGTGGTGTCCTCGCCGTCCAACTCGCGGTCAGCGAGGCTATCTTGTCGCACGTCGGCGGAGATACGCCGAAGTACGAGGTATTTCTAGATATTTGTATTCTTTTTAATATTGTTTTCTTCTGTTATCTTTTGGTTAACTACTAACTGATCACATCGTCTTACTAAATAGTAAGTCGATGTGATCAGTTATGTGTACGATAAGTAAAAAAAAACTTTGAAAAAAATCTGTAATTAATAACCGTCAAACTTTTATAAAATGATAAAAATATAGTTGATGAAATAAAAAGAAAATTAATCATTACAAAATAATTAATTTAAAAAAATTGGTTGCCGAAACCCGGGATCGAACCAGGGACCTTTAGATCTTCAGTCTAACGCTCTCCCAACTGAGCTATTTCGGCGATGAAGACATGTTTGAAATAATGTAATATTATCTTTATTAGAGATGAAATAATATCGATAATTTGTTTGCTTAATATTTTTATACATACAATGTTTGATTGGTCAAACCTTGATAAAATCACGTGATTACGTTAGGTTGTTAAAATTTATGCTTTTTTAACATTTTTTTTTAAAGTGTTATTCCACTTAGGAAAGAAAAATAAGTACTTAATAAGAAAATGTATGGCTTAGTTGGTCAGAGCGTTTGGACGGTTTCGAAAGAGGCGCGGATTCAAATCTCGCATCGTTCAAATTTTATTAATTATATTACATTTTGTTGATTTGAATACATCGTTTTTTATTTTGATTCTAATATCTCTTGAAAGACATTTTCTAACTTCACCTTCTACGGTAAATGATATCTACCACTCTACACGCAAAAACGGCGGAAAGTGGTAAACGGAAGTATCTTAGAGGGAACGGAGTGTCCTAACCTAACCTAACCGGAGAACCCATTCCCAGGTTCCCTCTGCCTACGCTGCTATGCCCGGGATACATAGTGAAGATATAAAAAAAAGTATATTAATATTGACTACAATTTTCTCTTTAGTTAAGTCTAGCTTCCATGCCAATATCACCGTTGATGCAACAGAAGCGAGTGAGAAGGGCCATATCTATTATTCTACTATGTTTTACCTTGGCATTGCTGCCTCCGGTGATAGAGACTGAGTGGCTGGTAGTGTCGGAGACGATAAACAGATTTAAAGTAATATTTTTTTTCTATATTTTAATATTAATTAAATATTATATTATACATTTTATAAGCTTTTATTACATCCTTGGAAACTACTGTACACGGTATTTAAAAGTTCCTGATTAAAAGTACATAGCAAAGTTTCAGTTTTAACAAATTGAGGTACCTATTTATATTTTTGCCAATAAAAAAATATCATAAATTGTTAGTTTTGCTAATTTAAATAAAAAAATAAGGATAACTGAGAAAAAATACTAATATTAAAAAGATTTATCAGTTTAAGCTACTATTTTTAAACTATAATTTTTGATCTTGCGCCAGTGCGTATCGAATGCTCAAAAAAGTGTCAAATTGGATAGTTATAATATAAATTAATATAATTGCTACAACTTTAATACTTATAAATATTATGTTATATAAATGTTATTTTTTTATAAATAAAATAAAGAAAATATTTTTTTATATATTCATTTTTTAGCGATCTCTTCGTATACGCGGTGTAGATTACTCATCAATGTACGTAGGATGGGTCGCATATGCCTACTTGACAGCACTGCCTGTTTGCCTGCTGGCCAGCATCACTCTCACCCTGATCTTCCGCTGGATCCACCTTCTCTTTACACTGATCCTGATGCTGGCTTACATCTCAGTGATGATTATGCTAGCGTTAATCATGGCCATGTTTCATAGTGAACGTAAGATGATTTAACTAGTTTTTCCACTTGTAGTATTACTTTTTCTTGCAGAACAGAAAGAATCTAGTGATAGATAATTATGTTTTCTATTTTTTGTTGCCCATTTACATATACAATGTAGCAACACCTGTTGCGGTACAAATAAAATGGTATGATACAAACACACATTATTCAATTTTTTATACGTTTTCTAAATAAGTATGTAACGTAACTCTCCTATTTTGGACATGATTTACTATTCTTATAGTTCTATGTAAACATTACCTAAAGTATGAATACTGACTATCGAAAAAAATATATGTTTTGGACAATATCAAAAGAATATCGAAAAAGTAATGAAAAATATATATATTTTAGTATAAAATAAACGTAATAATATAATTGTTAAATGTCATAATGATTAAGACCTCCGTGACGCAGGGGTCAAACTTGTGACTGTCAACACGACAGTTGAGGGTTCCATTTCCACACGGGGGAATGAAACATTTAATATTCTCCTTTCCTCGATCTGGTAACTAGGCAAAGCGCAGCGTTGAGCTTCATTACTTAATACGCAATGCCTCAAGAATTCAGGGGAAAATGGGGAACTGAAGTGCCTTATGTGGGGAATGTAATGTCTTAACATTTGGTTTATCAGGTTCCATGTGCCTACCGTGCTATATGCAGGATACAGCCTGAAACTAAAAACAAATAAATAAATAATTATTGTTTTCAGCGTGGATCGCGTGTTTATGGTCCACTCTCTTCACATTGTTGCAAACGTTTTTGGCGGAGTTGATAGTCCATCATCAGATTGATCTAAGACATGATGTCATCACGTTTTTTCTACATCTCATCATCCCCCCGCTGGGACTCATGCATGGACTCAATGAATTCGCGTTGCTGCAAACTGGACGTTAGTTATTGCTGTGATTAGATACACCTTAAATGATTTTCCGCTCTATAATGATAGCGCGCCTTATTTGTACATATTTGTTCCTGAGCCCAGTATATATATATATTGGGCTCAGGAACAATATATAAATAAAAATATATACATATGTATACGTTGTATTACGCAGGGTTAGCAGGGTCCAAAGGCATCCTGGGAACCTATTTTTAAGACATTCCATTCCCATTAAAACACTGCCGTTCCTCACTTTTCTTCTAATTCTGGAGGTGTTTGTGCTGAGTGGCGGAACTCGATGACACGTTTTGCTCTCTTACCGTGTATCATTTATAAATTCGAATCAACAGTTCTTAAGGTTAGCGCGTTCAAACTAACACACTATATAATATAGCTATATATTGTTAGTATAAATAACAATCTATTCATTGTTTACAGAGGAAGGTCGGTGGCAAGGGAATTCTATAATCTTCACTATTACATCTTGGCTGTTGATGATTGTGTTTTATTTCTGTTTTTTAATGCTTCTACAAAGGACAATCAGACAACACACCATCGGAGGTCAGGTGACGTGGAAGTCTATCATTTTCAAGAAAGCCGAGGTTAGAGTTTTACGAATACGCTGGCTAATGGCTAATGTGCGAAATATGTTTTTATTTTACAAAGAGTATAATAATATGTATAAGGAAAAAAAAAAGAACAAATAAATTATTCATTATAGTTTTCTAAAAAAAATATCTATATATAGAATATTTAATTTTTATTTTATAGAATACATTTTTTTAATACAGACTTATATTGGTAGATTTTTAAGAAATATAGCAAAACAATATTCTATTGATTCGAATATTGTATTCTTGAATTTATTTGTACACCACTCTGTTCCCCACTTTTCGCCGAATTTTAGAGGCATTGCGTGTTGAATGGCGGAACTCAACATTGCTTTGCCTCGACGCGCTTACAACCACACTTTGCACCCCTGAGCCACGACTGGCTTGATATTTTTTATGGTTTGGTAAATCAAACACTCGTATTGCAATTAGGTTTTGTCAGCAAACATGTTTGTGTTTGAATAAAAAGAAGATAGTAAAAGCGATTCAAATTCATTTTTAGGACAAAAATAAACTACAGCAAATTGAGACGCCAACAGGCAGGGAACGAGAGAAGTTACAAGAGGTGGACGAGCTGGTGGCTAAAGCGATCAGTTTTAGAAATGTTACTAAGGTAAACATTTTTTTTTATTATTATTACTGTAGTGATAGTAGAAAGTGGAAAACGGGAGTGTGTTAATGAGAACGGAGTACCTTAATACTAGGTTCCTTCTGCCTAACGTTCTATGATCGGTATACAGCGTGAAACTAAAAAACCTATTATAGACTCTCAAGGCCGCTTTAGCGCAGTGTGTCACCGTTTGGCCGTAAATGTTGACATATTTGGGTGAATAATTGAGAACGTCGTAACTCTAAGTTCACTCTACCTATGTTGATTGCCCTGCGGAAAAAGTTTTGGAATAAATATCTCGTTCATTTCTAATAAAGTATTTAACTTTAATATGGACGTAGCTAAAATAATCAGTTTTAGTAGGCATAGATGTGATTTAATTTTTTTTACAAAGTATTGAAAATATTTATTTTACACTATAGAAAAATGTTAAAAATATTTAATTTGAGTTCTTTCAAATTTTTCAGAGTGTTATGGGGGGTCCTATTCTTGAGAATATAACGTTCGACATATATCGATGCGAGTTTACAATGCTCTATTCGGAGCACGTCCAATCTAAGATGGTTACTACTATAGAAGATCTATTAACAGGTGTCATAAATTGACTTGTAAAATTTAAATCCTGTACTTCTTTATTTTTTTTAAAAATTAGGTCTCTATCGATTTTACTATAAATCATAAAATCTCCTCAAAAAAAATATCTCCACTTATACGACGACAATTTCATCAAAATTAATTTTGCCTTTTCATATAATATATTTTTTTAAATAATCTAAACGTCTGAAATCCTATCGATAATTATCTATTAATGACAAAATAGGATAATTTATCTATTAATCAAGTAATATTTTTAGTTTAAGTGAGAGAGTTTTCTAAAACAAAAATAAATTACTTTTACCTTAAATATATTTATTTTAATAAAGGACTAGTCGATCCCGACAAAGGATCTATAAATGTGTTGGGAAACGAAGTGAGGCCGGGGCACAGCTTCATGTCGGTGCCGTACATGCTCGGGTACTGCCACCGGACCGGCTGCCTCGTTGATGATCTTACCGTGCAAGAAACACTCACTCTTTACTGCTCTGTTAGTTTTTGCATAATTATATTTATTTGAGGCCAGTTGTGGCGCAGCGGCACGAAGTGTGACTGTAAAATCGACTGGTCGTGAGTTCGATCCCCCATTCGAGGAGATGAGATATTT
The DNA here is from genome assembly GCA_013421005.1 of Heliconius erato x Heliconius himera. Classification (NCBI taxonomy): domain Eukaryota; kingdom Metazoa; phylum Arthropoda; class Insecta; order Lepidoptera; family Nymphalidae; genus Heliconius; species Heliconius erato x Heliconius himera. The sequence goes on from JAATLQ010038317.1 coordinate 17,430, forward strand.
ACTTAAAAAAATATATTTCCATTTCTTCGCTCTGGTGTCGAGGTTATGCGCGGCGTTGAGTTCTGCCACTCAACACGCAATGCCTCCAGAATTCGGCAGAAAGTGAGGAACGGAGTGTCTTAACACTAGGTTCCCTCAGCCTACCCTGCTGTGTGCGGGATACAGCGTGAAGCAGATTTATTTTTTATTTTATTTTATATTTATTTATTCATATACACATATTAACTTTTACACAAGCGTGAGGCCACCACTCAACACACAATGCCTCCAGAATTCGGCGGAAAATGTTGAACGGAAGTGTCTTAATGGGAACGAGTATCTTCACACTAGTTTCTCAGGTTCCCTCTGCATACCGTGCTATGTACAAAAAAAATGGATTAAGAATTTTTAACTTTAAATATCTTAGCAAATTTATCACAACTCCGCCACAAAGGTGTTGAACTAATTTATTTTATTTTATAGATTTGTCTCTGGAACCAATCCACTGAATATGTAACGGCATACGTTCATATCAGATCTAAGCGACTCTTACCAGAATGTGACTTGGAAAGAGTGAAGCACGAGTTTGTACGCAACTTGGGTGTATACTACCGAGCTCAGCTTTCTTGGGCGATCGCCATGTTACTGGAACCTAGAGTTAGTAAATTATGCATGCATAACAATAAAAAAAATATAGATTTATTAGTCACACTTTTTAAATTCAATATTCCGTCCATGCTAAAAATGATTTTAAAAAATTAAATTCTTATTTACAGATCATAATATTACCTCCATTTAGCCCACATTCTATTTACTCTGCAGTTATAAAAGACAAAATTATGGTGAGTAAACTTTTGTAAGTAGCACATTTTTTGGAGCTTTCGCACATTATTTAATTAGAACATAAGGTAGGTTTAGGTAATAAGGCCTACCTAAGGGAGAATTGAAATAAAATAAAACCTATGCATCTAATAATAAAACTGATAATAAAGCCTAAAGCAAAATTTTGTAGGCTTTAATAATCGCCGACAGCATTTGTAAAGAAAATTAAAATGAAAATGTTTCCATCATAATAAATATTATATTATAATAAAATTTGCTACGATTTTAAAAACATCACATAATAGAATTATATCATGCAAAATTAAACAATTAAAATAGAAATATTACAAAAAATATTTACTTTCGCTTTTTTATAATTGGAGCTGCGTTAGCGCGTTTCACCATGAAAGAAGCGGCAATGGCAACAGCACACAAGCTTTTGAAATGCGACAAGATAACGCCTCAAAGGCGTTATCTGAGGTTGTTAGATACCTACAAATCACAATTTACTTTCGAGTGACTCGAAGCATTTTAAATTGTATTTTTAGGTGCTTAGGCTTTATTACTCGACAGGCCTTATTACCCGAACCTACCATAATTATATATCTTGACCATCGTGACAAAGTACAATGGGCACAGTTGTGGGCTCAATCTGCAGTCGGAAGTTCCACTTATGTAAATGTAAGTAAGGTAAGGCTGTGTAAACACATTTGTGGATGTGTGTTCACGAATGTGAGCATGTGTTATCGCTTGTTTTGATGTGTAGTCGTACGTACATATGTATGGCTATTTAGGTCTAAACAATTATGCTCTGTTTTCTTTAATAAAATGTGTGGACGGAACCTAAGTACTACGTGTGAGGACAGCAAATTACCCATTTCACTGTAGAATACGGAAGGTTGGGGCCGTTGAATTTGGGCGAGAGTCGAAATCCTGTAATTGAGAAGATATACGAAAAATGTCGTGAAAAACGATCTTTTATTTTCTATAAGGTAGCAAAAAAAAATTTTAAACTGGCACCTTTGGCTGCTTAGCCTGCTGGTAAATTGGCCGCTAACTCTAACTAAAATTGACACAAATTTTAAATTAATTCTCCGTTTTTGTTTTTTACTGATATACAATAATATATTATGTACATTATATATATTTTATATTTAAAAAAATCTTATTTATATAATTCTTTTAGCAATACAAAAAATATATGACTATCGTAAAATTATGCTTTACAAGCATATCTCTGGAGTATGCTGATCGAGTGTTCATATTTGACAACAAGCTGTTGGTATTCGGCGGCACTCCAGCTTATATGTTTTTTAAATATGGTAAGATTTTACTTTTAATACTAAGAATACTTATTTATGATATTGAATTGTAAACTGCGATGTTATTTAAAAATAAATATAAAAAGATAATTCTATTTAACTAGAGGTTAATATAATAAATCTAAGTAATATAGGTAGGTAAATAGAAAAGGGTCAAAAGCTTTTCTTAGCTTTTCACTTCTCAATCTTTTTCTTAGCTTCACGCTGTATCACCCACATAGCAGGGTAGCCAGAGAGATCTTGAGAATCTAGTGCGAACCCACTTTCCGCCGTATTTGAGAGGCGTTGCGTGATGAGTAGCGGAACTCAACGCCGCGATTTGCCTCGTTACCAGAGCGAAGAGTTAAAGCACGCTTGTGCTCCTGTGCCCCGACGGACTCTTTTCTTAATCATAATAACTTTTAACACAAGCCGTTCTTTATTTTCGAAAACAGCTGTTGTTATATTTATATTAAGTAAATGTGAATGTTGTTATGATGTACCATTTGAAGCCGCCGTGGCGTAGCAGCACAATATCTGACCGTAAATGCAACGGTTGTGAGTTTGATTTATTATCAGAGGAATCAGTTCATTTCATTTCCTTGTACGGATGAGAAAACACACATCACAATTTTTTATCATAATAAGAGATTGTTCGTGAGACTCTTATTCTACTTCTGCTACTCTTCTAAGTTCCCATTCGCTTTCATTTAGAATATGTACAGTTACTAATTCCTAATTAATACAATCAGGACGAGAATATCGAGTTCGTCTAACATTTAGAAGTAATGGTGAATCAAGTGAGAATGTTGTTAAAGAACTACTGCTAAGGACATCAGAAGCTGGTGCGACTATACGGGCGCATTTAGGTTCTTTACTTATACTACGGCTGCCCACACACCCCACTGCCAATGTTGCATTACTGATTCAAGAGCTATCAGACAATTCTAGAAAATATGGCATTATATCTATGAATATTAGTGTGCCTGATTCTGAAGAAGTGTGTAATAGGTAGGCAGTTTGTTAAATCCGTTTCCCTCTTACGTCTATTTTTCGAGCTGTGGATGAAATGGTAAAATGACAATGATTTTTATATATATTCATTCCTCCGAGGGAGATCGAACCCACAACCAACATGTTTACAGTCAAGCTAACTACGCCACGGTTTTTAATTTTAGTTACGTAATATTCCATGGCTCCACAATTTAAAGAGAGCGGCGTTGGGTTCCGCTACCCAATTATTAATGTTTTAAAATTAAACTTATATAAAGTTAATAAATTTTAATAAAAGTTAAAAGTTCTGATAAGAAATATAATAAGAATTTACTTTTAAAATTTTAAGAGCTATATACGAATCAAGAGCGTCCACACATGGAACTGCTGAAGAACACGAGATAACAAGAAACGCTTTGATTAATATTTCGCGTACGTATAAATCCACTCAGCAGTTATTTCTTTTTTTTATAACTTAACTTAGCTTCACGCTTTATCCCTTGCGGTGTAGTCAGAGAGAACGGAGCGCAAAACGCTACGGTCTCTACATACCTCTTTCGCCTCGTTTTTTTATCTATATTATTATTATAAAACTGAAGATCTTCTTTGGTGGAACGCGCTAATATCAGGAACTATTGGTATAAAATGAGATTTTTGTACGTTTAATAACTATTGTATGATGTAATCCACTGTGCCTGCAATCAAACTTACCTAGGCTACATATAATGTATGATGGGTTTTTTTTTATATTCACGCTGTAACCCGCGCATAGCAGGGTGTTCAGAGGTACATTGGGAACCTAGTGTTAAGACACTCCCATCCCCATTTTCCACTGGTTTTTTCCAATTGGAACTCAATTGTTACCAGAACGAGGAAATAAAAATATGAAATATTTTACTCCCCCGAAATAAAATCAACTTCAAAACCGAAGCATTTACAGTCGCAAGCTTGTGCCCCCGCGACACAATGGCGTCTAGTGTGAATAATTTATTTTTATTATTACATATTACAGAGCCTGTTAAATGGAAGCGACACGACAGCTTATGCTGTAATTTCACACATTTAAAATATATTGGATGGAAGTTTATATCCTTTTACAGTCACTTTAGACTTAGTCTTTTAATAACGGTAAGTAATATCTTATTATAGCGATAAAGTAAATATTCAAATACTTATTCACTTTCAATAATTATATTTCATAATATAATCTTAATTACTTTTACTTAATTACTTTCTTAATAGGAACGAAGTGTCTTAACACTCGGTTCTCATCAAGAATTCCTTTCCGTCCGCCTAATCTGACATGTGCGGTCAGCGTGAAGTTGAATAAAAATGTTAATTGAGGCCAGTCGTGGCGTAAAACCGACTGGTTGTGGGTTCGATCCCCACTCGAGGAAATGAAATATTTACTTAAATTTATATTTCCATTTCTTCGCTCTCGTGTAGAAGCCAAGCGCGGGATTGAGTACTGCCACTCAACACGCAATGTCTCCAGAATTCGGTAGAAAGAGGGAAACCGAGTGTCTTAACACTAAGTTCCCTCTGCCTACCCTGCTGTGTGCGGGATACAGCGTGAAGCTGAAAAAAAATTACAATTTACTTGAACAATCGCTACTGCTAAAATATATTTCCTGTCCAAATTTTACACTATTAATGAGTGTTATTGCTTCTCCGCTAAGCCGGAGAGGCTTCACTGTCCGACGACAGCGTAACTTAGAGTTCCCGGAAAGCGGGAAACAACGGCTTCTAGATAAAATGTCGAAAGTCAAACAATCGCATGTTTTTATTGCTCTTTTGAACGACTAAGAGGGGCAGCTTAATGAGTTACCTTACTTTGGCTAGAGACCGCCGATAATTATTAATTAAATATTTGACTTTATTAAAATAGATATTCGATAACGAAAAAAATATATATATAACGAAACTAAATTGAAACATAAGCCCAAATAAATCAAAATAAAGGTACTATTTACTTATTATAGATTTCTTTGCAGCTTACTTCAGCGTTACTAGCTGGAATTTTTATTGGCCTCTCCTTGTCTAAAGTGTTGAGCGAAATGGAAAGAGATAGAGCTACCAAATCAATTTTACATGGCGCGGTTTTGTATTTTTTAAATTATTCTTTTTCATCTTTAAGCTATTACTGTTTAATTTCCTCGAGTAGGAATAGAACCCACAACAACTGTCTGACTGTCCTCTAAAGAGTGTTATAATATAATTTCTATGCAGTATCTAGGATCAACTATTACTCTTGATTATGTTTAAACAAACAGACCAGTTAACATTAATTACATTAATAAAATTTGTCTTTTAGATACTCACGGTTGAAGCTTTAGAACAAAAAACTAATTTAATTCTACGCTGTGACAACTCCAGTCAGTCTAGATCTATCGCTAGAGCGTACGTCATCTTCCTCTTTAACTCATCTAAGCAAATATAAAAATAAATCGTTTTTTTAGCTTAACGCTGTATTTCCGATATAGCAGAGTAGGTAGAGCAAATCTAGTGTTAAGACACTCCGCATTAATTAACATACTCCCGTTCCCCACTTTCCGCCGAATTCTGGAAGCATCGCTTGTTGAGTGGCTGAACTTAGCGCCGCAATTTTGCCTCGATACTAGAGAGTGCGAAAATGAAAATATGAAATATTTCAAAACCTCAGGTGGGAACCGAATCCACAACCTGTCTCCTTTATAGTCGCACGCTTGTGCTCCTGCGCTACGACTGATTACTTTTTTATATTATACTTTTTCCTTTCAGTTATGTATTTTCTGAAACTAATTCCACTGAAAAGGAAGTTGAAAATATGATGTACACAGCTTTATTATATCCGGAGGTGAATCATATCTATTTATAAAATAAATTCACAAAATAATTTCTATTTATAAAATAAATTCACAAAATAAATTCTATTTATAAGACTGCTTTAAAATTTTTTTTTTTGCTTCACGCTCTATCCCAGATGTAGCATTCGGCAGAAGGAACCTACCTCGAAACTACTAACCCATGCACCGCCCATTTTTTGAGAAGATGCATATTGAAGGAGGGACTTTACGTCGCGCTTTTTCTCTTTACTCTGGTAAATCAAAATGGTCGAACCCACAACCATCGCGTTTACAACCAGACATTGTCCCTCTGCAACAAGATGGCTATAAATAAGTATATTAAATTATATTCAAAAATCATTAGTTTGTTTCGATTATAGAGTCTTACTGAATACCTCGTTACACGCGCCATTGACTCGCCACAGCAATACGTGTACATGTTTGCGTATGGACTAGACGTTGCTATGAAAAATGAAACTTTAAATGTGAGTTTTCTTTCTTTCGTTTCATATAACAATATATCAATGCATTCTGTAAAATATATGTGTAATGTTGATGGTGAATAATAAAAGTCTTCTCACGTTTAGCACTGAGTTTAATCAACACCACTTTAAATGTACATACAGTGATAGCACAAATGGTAAAATCACAATTAAACACGGTACAGTACATACAGGAAAGTCAACCACAAACATATATATATAACAGAACACGAAAGATACAAATTTAGAATAAAATAATAAAGAAAACAATGGAACGTATGGAAAGCGTATCGAGTGGCAAGCATCGACTATTAGAATTGTAATATGCCGTCGACAAGCGGGTAGGAGTAAATATTACTCCTCAATGGTTCAATCGACGGCCTATATTATAAGCTTTGTATAAATATACTAAATACGAATACTTGTTATAAATTATATTAAATATATGTATTTAGTCGTATGTATATAAATGATAAATAAATAAATTACTATATTGAAATATATAAATAACACATATTAAATAAACTGTAAATATAAATAATAGTTCCCTACAATATGTGAAAAAAAAATATGTATTAACCAAATAATTTTGAAAATGAAAAACTTAATTAAGAATATTAAAAGATATTACATACTAAACATTCTAACGCCGTTTTTTATCAGTATAAATTTATTTTATTATTTATGAAACCAATAAATATCTTATGTTTACGGGTAAACAATTCTATACATTTTTTCTTTTAATTTATTCTACACATAGCACTCTGCATGTGCAGGATAAATTAAAGGAAAAAATGAGCTAAGATAGATGGAGGGAACCTTCGGACCTAGTGTTAAGATTCTCCTTTCCCATTCGTACGCTTCTGACCCTGCACCACGACTGGCCTCTGACTCAACTGTTCTTACTTGCTAAAAAACTATTAATTTTCTAGTTAAGAGTCCTCTACAGTCCCTTACATTACGACCACGGTGCCGCAGCCAGGTCTCTGGCGCGTACCTTCATGGCCCTAATGCGATATTATACTGAACGCCTAGACTCTACCATACAAGTTACTGACGATCCACTCGCGTTGGATCTAACCACGGTAGGAGAACTTTTTTATTCATATAACAACTTTTTTTCTTTTTAAATATACCTAGTGATACTTTTTGTTAAAAAAAAACAGTCGTGGATGGCGTGAAATTAAGTTTTCAGTTTAAGAGAAGAAAATAATTAAAAGTAAAAAAACTCTATATAACCAAATCTTGTGCAGATTTGGTTATATAGAGTCCATCTTCCGTTATATTCAGGGCAGTCACAGCTCATCGGCTGCATTATACTTTTTTGTTTCATAACATTTATAATATTAGATAGTTAGTTTATACGTGAAATAAAATATATTTTTTTCTCTATTTATAGTGGTTAAAAACAGCTTCAGAACCCCCAATATTCATACAGTTCCTTCTTATTTTGACTATATCACATATAACTTTAATCCCGTCTATGGAGAGTGGATTTGTAAGGCATACGCAGGTAACATATATTTTTCACACTGTATCTCACTCACAACAGTGTTGGCAAAGGGAACCTAGTGTTAAGAGACTCCGTTCCTCATTGTGCTGAGTGGCAGAACTCGACGCCGTGCTTGGCCCCGACACCACAACGTAAAGAAAGTAGTAGAAAAGTAGTAAGTAAAGTAGAAAAATAGTAAAGAAATGGAAATATAAATTCAAATAAATATTTCATTTCCTCTACTGAGGATCGAACCCACAATCAATCGCGTTATATTCACACTTTGCGCCACTGCACAACAACTGGCCTCAGTTTATTGTTTATTGTTTAATAGATTTACGAGTCGTTGTACGTAATTTGCGGAGTTATGACGTAAAATGGACAGTCTCGGTTTTTTTCGTTCCGGTAGAAATTTCTAGAAATCAAAATTTTTGCGTTCTTCGCCGCGTAGTCCCATTGGTATCGTCTGTTGGTCACTCGGTATCGGAATAGTTCTATATAGGTTAATACCTATGTAGTAATCTAGATATTATGTTATACAGAGTTTTTTGTCATCATCATTTTAAATGAAAGCAAAGTTTCCACTACTCTATAAAAGCCCAATAAAACAATTAAAACAAAAGAGATTTCGCGAAAAATTAAAAAGTGTTTTTTTTTAAACATTCACGTCATTCTTAACACTTTGTTAAACATGCACACAGACCCCAACCTATCAAAGCGACAGCGTCGCACACGCATCATTCACGAAATCGAGTCGTAGGTAATGGCGGTGAAGTTGAACGTTGTTTATATTTATTATAGAAAATAGGTAATTGCGTAAAATAGAACGAGAGATATCCTCTTATCATTCTAGTAAGTTATAGGAAAATTAAAGCGGCAGATCAGCAACGTTTACTAGTCTTTTTGTAGTAGTAGCTAGTAGTAGTAGTAGTACGTTATATACAAGTTTGAAATATTTTACCCAATATACTAAAGAAGCACAGAAGCCTCGACCCGTATAGTTTTATTTAATTTTTATAGATTCATGCGATGGACTTCTCTCCAGCTCGTTATTGGTGCAATTTGTTTTTGTGCGATTTCATATTGTATTTCATGCTCGTGGCGGTTATGTCGGTGGCAATGCTTTTGGTAATGTTGCTGGTGGCGCCCATGACGTTTTACTATAGAGATTTGGGTAAGTTGTTGTAAGACGTTTTTTACAATAAAATTATTTAAAGAAATATTATGTTTAGTACGTACTACTGACCCGTTTGCAGTACTTACTCGAGGAAATTAAATATTTCATATTTTCATTTCCTTGCTCTGGCAACGAGAAAAATGCCTAGAATTTGGAAAGTGGGGAACGGAAGTGTCTAATGGGAACAAATTGTCTTAACACTAGGTTGCCTCTGCTTGCCCTGCTAAATGAGCGATACAGCAAGAATCTGTTATATTAGTCCGCTAAGCAATAATATATATTATATTATTGCTATATAATTTTATTATTTTCTAGTGGTAGTCCCAATAATGTTGACAGTGTACGGTGTCGGATCCATTCCACAAGCGTATCTCTTCAGCCTCGGACCACGTGTCGCTCTCAATACAATGACTTTCGTTATATTTAACGTAGTGTTTGGTAAGATTTTTAAAAATAATATTTAAAATATTATGGATTTGTTGATAGTGTTTATATAAACTTACCTTCTATATCTAAATAATTTGCATATCATTATATAAATACTATTTGATTACTCCTTGTAAACTTTTTAATGATGACCGGAAATGTCAAAACACCCTTTTCTACGCTTTCCATCTGAATACGAGACAGTGCATCTGAGTGATGATCGAATCTACAACTACAGAGCTTACAGTCAAAACACGTCCCATTGTGCCGAGATGGCCTAAATATTAAATTACTGATTTACTTGGTTATTATTATTGACTCATTAACATTAAATTTTCAAAGAGGAGGAAGTTCACAATTCGGTTTTTACGTTTTTTTATAAACACATGTACGCCGATCATCGACACTTCTGAAACGATTTACATGCTTCTTATTTTGTTCACTGTCTGTACTGTCATTTTGAGAGTGGGCAGAGGAGGAGCCTACAGTCAAGCCACTCCACTCCCTACTTTCAATTGTTTGGCATTGTTGAGTTTACTGCTCTGCTGCCATTTGGTGCAATCCTTTTTTTATCCTATCACCAGGTGAAACTACAGTAATAGCGAAGATTCTCTATGGCAATGCACTGAGCTACGCTCTTAACTTCATGGCCTTATCGCCTCAATTCAACATGGCGCTGGCGCTTATTAAAATAAAGAAGATATTCCTTTACAACAGTGAATGTATTGTTTTCAAAAGAAAGAATCTTTGCTCCTCCAAAACTTTTCACAAATGTTGTCGTTAGTATGCCGTAACTTATATAGTATAAGTAATTTTGATTTTTTTTTAACTTCACTGGGGCCGTTCAAGTATTACGTAAGCACTGTAGGGAGGCGGGGGGGTCTTGGGTTTGATTATTTTTGACGTTTTCAATGAAATATTTGTAAGAGGATTGCTTATTTTTGATGACATAGGGGAGAGGAGGGTCAATAATTGCAAAAAAACTGCTTACGTAATACTTGAACGGCCCCACTAGCGCAGACAGGGGGAACCTAGTGTAAAGACACTTCCGTTTCTGAACTAAAACTTTTTATCGAGGTCCTCCCTGCCTCCCTTCATTTAAGGATTTTACGGAGTAAAGATCGAAACCACCACCATTCCGTTACAGCCAGATGCAGTCCCTCTGCGTCATGATGGCATCTTTAAAAAAATATGTAAATAATCAATATTTTATTTGTACCTACCAGCCAAATGCGGTGTGCTACAAACGTGTTTTACTAGAAAATTCTATTTATCCAAAAATTACGGAGTTCTCATGGAAATAATAGCTACACTGTGTACTGCAATGGTGTTCATGATGATACTTTTACTGTGGGAGTATAAACATATTCAAAAAATATGGGCCTATATAGTAAGGAATTGGATATATTCCAAGAAGAAACCGTACGAAGTTGAGAGTGAAGGAGCTAAGCAAGAGAAAGAGGATGCACTAAATAAACATTCAGAGCTCATAAAAAAACAAAGTAAATAAAAAGTTTTGCATATTTTATAGTTTTAATCACACAAAATAAAATATTTGTAAAACGTATTAAAAGGAGTAGTTACTTAGTAAGTAGTTTTAAATAGTGGCAATGTCCTGAACTTACCAAAAATATTATATACATGTAATCCATTGGATTATGATTATGATTGCATAATCTTCATATTTTTTGCAGAATATAAAGTAGACACCTTCGGGGAGTACCTTCTTGCGTGCAATGTGTCTCAAAGGAGATCTGGAAAGAGCTATCTACATAATATTTATTTAGGGGTAGGCAAAGGGGAAGCTTTAGCGATTTCGGGTCTTTTACATCACGGCAGGCTGAGATTGTGTGAAGTATTAGCAGGTGATATTACCTAATACTAGTTGTTACAAACATATAAGAATTTCGATATAATTTGATGAGAACGTATGGTGATCAGAGCGCTTGGACGGTTCCAAAGAGGCACCGGTTCAATTTCTGCTGGGGTCAATTTTTTATACGTTTTTTATAACAGCTAGCTTTACCATAGAGGACAAATGAAAAAAGGTCTCTCCTCCGACTAGAAATCGAACTCACAACCATTGCGCTTAAACATCGGACTGAGACGTTGCCTTTCTGAGCAACGAACTCATGGTAGCCTTGTCATGATAAATATTTGATAAGTAAGTCGAGTAATTTTAAATATATTGCTGTTTTTTTTAATGTTTATTTTAACAATATCATCATTACCAGGCTATGTTTTGCCAAGTGATGGAGAGTTGTGGAGCGTTTCAAAATGGAGGATAACTAGAAATCCTCATGTGGTAACTATACCTACTTCTCCTTTAATTTTGATATCCGGGGGAAGCTTATTATTAAAATCTAAGCAGAATAGCAGAGGATCCTCAAAACTTAGTGCTTAGAAACTCTGTTCCCATTAAGGCACTTCCTTTCACCACTTAATATCTATGTTTATTATTAAAATCTATATGTAACTTGCGCTAGCGAGGCGAGTAGGGGGTGTAAAATCCCACCCACAATTTATACCATTCTACCTATGGTTAAAGAAAGTAAACAACAACAATATTGAATTTAGACTATATGACGTATGTTTAAACATACATGTATTTAAAAATAGAATTTCCTTTTCTTTTGTTAGTACACGCGTCAAGTGACATTTTGTTGTAACCACGAGCCGTTACCGCAGTGGATGACGGTGCGCCGAGCACTGCAAATGGTGGCCACTTTAAGGGGGGTTCCCCGCGACTACTTGTATCGGGAGGTCATGGACTATATAGATGCTCTAGGTGAATTCGAATTTTTAGGTTTATTCTTATAATAAGTATTTTTTTGCACTCAACAGGATAGACAGAGGGAAACTAGTGTTGACACTCCGTTATCCATTTTCTGCTGAATTTTGGAGATATTGTCGACACCAAGTAATCTAAAACATGCCATGAAATCAAAACATTCATTAATTTGCCCGAGTCGGAATCAAACTCACAACCGTCGCATTTATAGTCACATTATGGAAACAGAGCGCGGTATTAAATGTACTGTATAACTTCAAGAAGACGAAAAAAAAATGTATTGAAAAAAATAAAGAGAATGAATCTGTCTAAGGACTAGTCAATTTAATTTAATATAATTTAATTATATAATTTAAAGGAAAGGAAGGAATTATAATTTTAAGGATACTTTGCTAGGACGTAAGATTTATTGGTGTAGAACGCATTAATAAAAAAAACTTGCCACGACATCGACATCAGCCATCTTTAAAACTTTATATGGATTTTTCATCACAAGCTATATTTCTAAGTTACTAGTCAGTTACACTAGAAATTTATTTCCATAAATTAATTTTAACAGAACTCCATCCAAAAAGGCATACACCAATTCTCTATCTGTCCATAAATGAGCGAGCTCGCCTACACTTCGCCGCCGCGGTCGTGGGGGCTCCTCCTATTGTTATAATGGAAGAATATACCGCGTACCAGAAGTACTCTGTGCGACGTGCCATGTACCTCATTTTGTATAATCTGAGAAGACGTGGCCATGCTATTGTTATTAGTTCCAGCAGGTATATTGTAATAGCTCTCTTTAAAATATCTATAAATTATAATTAGAATACACTAAGGATAGACGAATAGAAACTTAATAATAATATGTAGCGCAACGTAGCCTGTCCTTGCTCGCTGTATCTCGCCAGTAGTAGAGTAAGTACAGGGAACTTGGGAACCTAGTGTTAAGACACTCCGTTCCCAGTAGGACACTATCTTATATATATTTCTGTCCCCCACTTTCCTCCGAATTCTTGAGGCATTACGTGTGTACCTATGAAACTTCGATTCCTTACCAGAGGGAGGAAATGAAAATATTAAATATTACATTACCCCCGATTGGGAGTTGAACTCACAACCGTCGTTTGTGAAAACTTACGCTTGTGTCGTAGTGCTTCTTTATAATACCTTTATGTGGTGTGGTATAATATATTTACGTAGGTATATTATTCTTGTAGTGTTGAAAGTCATTTACCAGTGACAAATCGCCTCGCCATATTCGTGGAAGGTCATATTTACGATATAGACGAATTGGACAAGCTCGTGGAACGCTACAGTGAAAAGGGATACACAGTGGTTCTTCATCTGAAAGATGAAATCAATATTCCTGCTTTGTTTTCAAAATATTTTAAGAAAATCGTTATAAATGATGTTTCGGAGGTATTTATAGAAATTATTAGATTGAGTCCCACCACCAACATAACCCTATAATACCCTATTCGCGAAAGCATGAGATAAAAGGTAAACAAATCCAAAAAAGGTTCTTTTATAAGTCTCGATTGATGAAGCAGAATAAAATAGCATATTAAATAAAAAAATATCTATAGATTTATGGATGTAAATATTATTATTGAACGTTGCCTATAGAACTTTTTAGTGAACAAAAATTATAATTTTAGTTTATCGTGTTCATTTATAGAGAAATTATTTTTATAAATCTATTTTCAATTGCAATTTTATAAAATTGAAAGTGAAAAGAAACGAACATAACATTGTACATTGAACATTGTGTCTAATTTCAAATTTTAAAATGTTTCTATTCACTCCATTTTACGGTATCATAATCTTAATTTTTAATAACAACACCCAAAAACCAACTTGTTCCCAAATTTGAGAAGCATTTTATAAAAATAAACTATGACAATAAAGCACAGATACTATGCAAATTTCACTTTAAAATGTGATGTTGTATCATCGGTCAGATTATATCCACCATTTATAGTTTATACTATAGGTCAACCTATTCATTCATTCAAGCAGTACTATGGACACGGAATGCCAAATTCCGTTGTTACTTTGGTTGTTTCTATTAAGTTTGTTGTTTTGTTAAGTGTTAAGTTATTTTCTCATTATTTTGTTTTTGTTATGTTGATTTTGTTATATTTTAAAACATAGTAAACCTGAAACAAATTAATTAGAAATTTAACAATTACATAAAAGTTTTAGAAACAGTATTTCTTTGTTTACATTTTGTCTCATGCCAAAATTAATAGATTGTAGTTGCATAGCAGGATGTGTAGTTTGGTTATTTCTTAATTTATATTTCGATAACCGTATAATGAATGAATGTGGTTTTTTTTCAAATAACGCGGTAATATTACATAAAAATCCTATACATACACCTTTTGCGTGCGACTAGTTTATACTAATAATATTCTTAGGTTCTAGTGAACGTGCAAATTTTGGACCCAGACCTAACTTGGGCGGCCATTTTCGCCAAAATGGAGAAACTTCAAATGGAAAATAGACAGATTTATTCATACATCGTATCGGCGATACCAATCGATTATATTTACAACACCATTTTGAGTCACGAAACCACTTCTGAATTTGTCGAAGAAGACAAAACTCGGTGCTACCAATATCTTTTTCCGCACAAACCCAAAATTTTACCTACACAAGAAAAGTTGAATAATTTGCTGCCCTTCGAAAAGAGGTTTAATATGACCAAGTTAAAGGAATTGCCATGGTCTGTTATTTTTAACAGATAAAAATAAAATGTCTATATTCATCTCATCTCATACATTTAAGAATATTACTTAGAGACTGTGTAATACAAAGCCTAGCTAAAAATGTCTACAATATTATTTTTGATAGGCTGTAAAAAAATTGTTCTAAGTAATAATATTTCAAATTATTTACAACTAATTATTAATTTAAAAACAAATGTAAGAAATTTATAAACCTGCCTACATTTAATTACTATCGTTTGTTTTTTTTTATTATGTAACATAGATTTCTATTTTTTTATTATTAGGAATAAGCAGTTTTAATTAAAGCTTTCTCTAAAATTGACATTTTAGAGGAAACTTTATTAAATTTTCATCTAACACCGTATAAAAATGTGAGCGTTAGTTAGAGGAAAGTCACCAAATATGGAATACCATTTTGTTTTTGGGATATAAAAAAGAACCTCATAGAAATAAGAACAGTTGAATGTTATTACTAATCAGTCACATATTTATTAGTAGTAATTAACAGCCTTTTATCGAATATATTAATTTTCAAATCAAAATCTAGCACAAAAAACAAAATCACAAATTAGTAACCAAATATGGAATAGGTACCCATATATGAAATATAAGCATTATCATAATGTCAATAACAAAAATAGATATATACATCTATGATATAGAAAAAATGGTTTTGTATTTTTTGTGAAGATGATATGAGTGCTGCTACAGCAGCTTTTCTTCCTCTGTTGGATACTTTTCTTTGTTTTTCTAGCATTGGACTTATGGCTAATATGATTTGGTGGATAGTTATTTTTAGTGCAAAGCTCTTCAAGGAGGTTGAAAAAAGCATCTACTTTTTCTTTTTCAAATCCAAATGCGATTGCGCAAAGACGTACCAATTGGTTTTCTTATCGCAAGTTTATCTTTAAATTGTTTCGTTTTGCTAGCATGTACGCCATACGACAAAGATGACTTCTTGTTAAATCGAAAAATTTGCTCTCCATCATTATGAGTATTCTAGCAACTGACTTTCAAGTTCGGAGCCCAATATAGTTTTTGTCCTAACGTAGTAGCCACAGCCACTTCTGGAGACTGTTCATCTTTTTGGCATAGACGAAATAATATTGATCTAGGCACCTGAAAATGCTGTGCTGCTTTCAAATATGACATTTTCTTTTCCCGGACGAATTTTATAGCTTCTGCCATTTTTTTTCATTCCAGGTTTTTCGTTTCTGGCTTGATTGTGAGGCCTACATTCTAAAAACTAACATAATATAGTATTTTATAGAAATAATAGTAAGTACCTGAAATGTTCCATATTTAGACACCGACGATTGTCTATATTAGGATTTCTATACTAGTTCGAATTTGTCTAAATATTTTTTCAACTCACAATATTATTATGACAAAAGATTAAAAAGTGGTGAAATAAACATAATATCGATATACTAAATACTATAACACTTATATATACACACATAGTAACTGGTAATACTTATTTATTATTTACCTTTAAAAATTTCTGCGTGACAACAAAACAAACCATGTCTGTTACTCGTGTAGCGTTCGCGCAACTGTAACGATGGTGTGTGTGTCGCAAAAAACAGACCGAATGAAACAGAAGATGGTCGTGTGCTGCGTTTAATATTTGTATTCTTAAAGAAATTAAGGAATTCCATATTAGGACACTATTCCATATTTGGTGACTTTCCCTCTACTTATATAATGAAAAGCGATTAGTAAGTGAGAAATAGTTTATTTTATGAAGCATTTTATTATAAGCATGATTTTTATAGCCAATACTATGTATTGGAAGAATTTGCACACAAAGAAAGCTGATATTGTATTAGAAAATATTCCGAAATAAATATTATTATAATAAAAGTAGACTTTTTTCCCTTATCTTCCCACGTTTAGCGAAAACATAGTAACCTCATTGGAAATATCATCTATGCACAATTAAGTCCGATTAAAAATGTGCAGATTAGTAATATTTGTGGAAAATAAGAAAACAAGTGTGCCCATTAAATATGTATTTTGGGGTTAAATTGTCCATAGATGATCTTTACTATAAATTCTATAAAATTTAATTAATAACAGTGCTAGTGCCCCAAGAAAGTAATAAAGTCCTTAGACCTGCTACGTGTTTTATTTTAAGCAATAATTAAGCATAGGTAATTGAGACATTGCCACGTTGACATAAGCTTTTTTCAATATTCTGGACCAGTTATACAAGTATGGACTGTACTTGCGAGGTCTAAGCTGAACTTTGTATTTGTGTGAGTGTACTTATATACCGAAGCCGTAGCGTCACTCCCTAGGCCTAAAGGGTTATGCTACTTTTTACAATCGGCCTACACCTATTGTACTGATAGGAACGTCACATTTAATTCTTAATATTTCATTTTGGGGTACGTGATATTAAAAGTAAGAAACATGGCACTATTAATGTTCTAAAAAGGAAAAATGTAAGTGACCTAGCAGTAAAAACAAAAATATGATATAACGGAAAAAATCATTATTAATTCAAACAAAAAGTATGAGGGTTCAATTTCCGGCACAAAAGAATTGTTTTTTTTTATGTTGAATTACTTTTTTGGGATTCTAATAAAAAATATTTTTCTAGTCTCTCTACTATTATAACCACTTACACAAATACAAAGCTCATCTTAAGCCTCGCTAACTATAACCCTATTACATAGTAATAATAGGGTCTAAGCACTTTATTATTAATTAATCTAAAGGTTAATAAGCCCAAAGCAATATTTTCCCTATAATAAACACAAGTAGCCAATGTGCCATAATAATGATATTTTTATTGTTTTAGGAAAAGTTCTGACATTACTTATAATAATTCATATTATCACGTTATAAATAAACAAATTTAATTTTGTTTTATTTTGACAAGCTATAAGCAAAAGCTCATATATTATGTAAACTAAAGCCTATTGAAAGCAGTCTTTCGACAGTGTGTCAGAACTCTTTCTATTATCGGCATGGTGAATAATAGAATGAATTTTTATCAAACTATACACAATATATATTTGTTTCCTAAACCCTAATAACAAAAGAGCCCATGACAGTCAGACATTTGTTATTTTGTAAAACCTGAAAGTTTTTCTGTGCATACACCTAACACCAGCACTATCAGGGAATATGAAATTTGAATGGTGGTTGCTTTTCAGTTATTAGGTAAATAGGGAGCATAAAATAGAACCTAATTTGTGTAAATTATAAAGCAATTTTTTTTAAATATTTTGTTTGGAATAATATTGGTGTCATGCCAGACATCCCCAAACTCTAATGAATTACCTACAGTTGTGAGCTCAATTCTCACTCTAAGGAATTATTTTCATTGCCTCGCTATGGTAACAAGGCAAAGCGCAGTGTAGAGGAACACAGTGTCTTAACACTAGGTTCCTTCTGCACACACTACTGTGGTATTTAAAAACTAACTGAAACAATCAATCAATGTAAAGTTGTATGAGATCTATGCAATTCATTGTTAGAGCCTCTTGCATGGGTCATAATATTCTCTAATCTGTTAGTAGTTTCCCTTATCATAGAAAATTCGGAAAGATCTGGAAGGTCCAATACAATATGAGCAGAGAGACGCTTGTAAACAGAATTTGTATCTTTTTTATTTCGTCTAGCCTCTTCATATTTTAATTGTTGTTTAAGAAATAAAGACTGTTTTAACATTTCTTGTATATTCTTGAAACTTGTGGCGGCACCATCCATTGATTTGACGGCACTGGAAATATATATTAAAATAGTGTAAATACATTTTTTTTAAATATTAAAGTATATTTATAGTATTTTTTGTATAGTATATTAAAAGTAGTATATCACTTGCAGGTTTACCTGCATAAGTCATATTAGTATGGTTATTTTGCTATCTAAAATTACTCATCAAGGGTAAAAGTGCACAAAATATGATTTGGACCTTATAAAATAATACATTTTTGATCATTATAAATCAATTTTAATTATTGTTGGATTTAAAGGCATATAAAAACATATAACCTTTTTTTTTTCAAATTCATGCTGTATCCCGCATAAATCAGTAAGCAGAGGGCACTCGGGGACATAGTGTAAAGACACTCCATTTCCATTAAGACACTTCTCTTCACCTAATGTTAAGACACTCTTTTTGCCGAATTTTCAAAGCGGAAGCTAATAGAACTGAACAAAGCTAAGCTTTTGTCTTGTTACCAGAGCAAAAAATATAAATATGAATAAATAATAATTCATTCCCAACTACGATTTGAACCCATGAATGCCATGTTTACTGTCATATGTTGCGCCACTGTGACATGACAGCTTTTAAACATTCTTAGGTTAATTAGTGAGATCTGCACTAAAATCCAACAAATAATTTGAAGGTTCTACAGATTTGTAAGTGGAGTGACATTTTTTTTCTAGCTTCATAGAGGAAACTTAATAATCATATAATAGTGTAAAGATACTCCATTTCTATTAAGACACTTCCACTCTCCACTTTCTCCTAAATTCTGGAGGTTTTTCCTTGTTACCAGAGCCAGGAAAATGAAAACATATTGAATTTAGTCAAGTGGGAATTAAACTCACAACCAAGCTTATGCCCCTGCCCTACTGGGCTAAATTTTAAAGTATCATTTAAAAGTGCTGTTTATATAAAACAGACACTCTTTTGGTTGAAAACTGATTAGACTTTTCTAAAATTCTAACAAACTTTATGTTTTGCAATTTCATTTTAACATTATTTATTTTTATTATATAAATATAAAGTAAGAGGTATGAATAAGTACAAATTTGGAAATAAATGAACAAAAACTATTTTTTAGGACAGTTTGACTGTTAGCATAGAGGAGTTAATCACAACTTATAGTAATGAATTATATTCCTTTCTGTGTTCTGGCAGACAAGCTATGAGTATTGAGTTCCCCCACTAAGATGCAGTGTCTCAAATTTGGGCAGAAAGTGAGAGATGAGGTATCCTAACACAGGGTACAGGTACCATATTTGTGAGAATCTAAGATAAATATCTGACTAACCTTAGGGCGTATTCGACATCATAACATCTGCCTTGTAACTCATGCTGTAGCTTGGTGACTTCTATTCTTCGCTCCACCATCGGAGGTAGCGCCTTCCGAACATGTTCTTGTAATCTATATAAAGCTAATGATGGTTCATTTGCCACTATGTGCATATTTTCTGATATACGCTCAGCCGCTGCAAATATAGTATAAGTTTAATATAAGAAAGACAATTAAACAAAAAACTTTTAAAGTAATCAAATTTATAAAGTAATAAGTTCGTACACTTTTTTGCTTTCGCTTCTAAATCTGCATCTCCTTGATAAACAAAGGCCATTTTGTTGATTGTTTCCCTACAGAGGTCTTTTATAACTTTCGATTTAAGTTATTTCTCGCGTTTACCGCCTCAATATAACCGATTATTACCTATCTTTACTTATTTTATCTTCATTTCAAAACAACGCAAATCTTCTCATCTTAGTTGTCAATGTCAGCTCTATAGTCTATAGAATATAACAAGGAACATATACTCTAATAGAGTATAAATAATAATACAGGAATATATTATGTTCTTTGATCAACTTACTCAAAATTCAATTAAATACTACAGGAATTCTTAGAAAACCTCACATAAAAGTTAAGCAATTTTTGATAATTTATGTTAATAAAGAACACATAAAAGTACATTTATTTACATTTACTGTTATTAAGTATACTTATCGTAATCGTAATTAAAATTTAGAAATTGAATACTATGGTTCTTAGATTATAGCGTTCCGTACATGCCAGTTGAGCGAACAAAAATTGTTACTTGTCAGAGTCATCTGTAGTTAAGTTACATGATATTGTGTCAATGGCACATATTAGACTGAGGATTGAAACAGGAAATTATTAAAGTTAAATAAAAACACTAATGCGTTTATTACATATTAATCATTAAATAAAGATCAAAAATAATTACCAAATACTGCGATCCATTAAATCTATTCTAATATAATGAAGTGGAAGAGTTTGTTTGTTTGTTTAAACGCTAAAATCTCTGGATCTAATGGTCCGATTTATTTTCTTTTTGTTTTGTATGAAAGCTGCATTTTTCAGAAATGTATATATATAACATTACGGTGTAAGTTTTAGTTAGCCTTAAATAACGAAATAACAATAATAAGGAACGCCATAGAATTGCTTTAAGCGCGTGCGCTGCACATATAGCATTATTATATGTCAGTACGTAATGTGATGAACATATTTAATTTTATTAGATCTAAAATAAACTCAGCGACCCTATATATCTATCTCTTATAAATAAGTGACAATAAGGCATTTTGTGACAAAAAATATTTGAAAATTGTAAGGCGATATTTCATCGATTTTTATTTCACATGTAAATTGAAACTTACGAGCAAAAGTTTCATTGTTTCAATTTCTTCATCAAGGAAATTTAATGTACATAATCTTCGGCTTTTAAAGCATGTAATTTGGACGTATACTTTACGAGAAAATGTAAAATTAAAATAATTCAACGCTCTGTTACGGCCGCAAGCCTAGGCTCGAGTTTCGCGGGGGGCGCCCTTGCCGTCGATGACGTCCTATCATACAGACACATTAGTGTTCATGATTGAATGTATTAACCTATTGGCAAATGCAGCATAATATAAGTATTATTGGTGGTACGTGGGCGAAGCCGCGAGTGGGCCGCTAGTCAAAGTATAAAATTGACCGCATAGCGCATACGATATCTACCTATATCTGAATCCATTAATCCAAGCATAGGAACCGGGTCATTTATACAAATGATCGAGATTGATATCGGATCAAGGATATTCTCGATCGACACTTGTTTATTAACATGTTATATGTGGCCGATCCCGGCGGCACTGCAATGCCGGGCCGACCCGCGACAGGAGTGGAGCGAGCCCCGAGCATCCCGTCAGCTTACAAAAATCAGTTTAATATACTGGTCCCGCGGTGCGGGAACTTTCAGATATTAAGCTGAAAAGAACAGATACTACACTTTGATCTTAGCCAAAAGGCCGAGAAGCGATAACTGTTTCGGAGAAATTTTTGGTAGTCACTAAACGCTAGAACATCTTGCCAGCGCGATTCAGGAATCGCTTTAAAATGAACAGCGCCACCTATGATGTGACATTAGAAACATTATTTAAGTTTACGTATATTCAGCCTTACAAATACGAATTTTTGAATTCTTATCAAAAATATAATAAATAATTTAAATTTACAATATTTAAAATAAGATTTTTTTACAACTCCCTACAGAGATGCTAACTACATAAATAAGTTGTAACCAGCGTATAAAATTTTCGACATAGCTTGATGAGAACGTATGGCTTAGTGGTCAGAGCGCCTGGTCGGCTTCCACGAGGCGCGGGTTCGAGTCCCGCTAAGTTAAAAAGTTTATACGTTTTCTAAATAAGTACTTATTTGTTACTTGTCAGAGTCATCTGTAGTTAAGTTACATGACATTGTGTCAATGTCATATATCAGACTGCCGGTTGCTTTGAGCGATAGGTATGGAATATTTAAATTTAAAAGTCAATTGGTTATACGAAGTAAATTGTAACATATTATATCTCTTATCAAAATAATTAATTAAATCAATATTTATTGTTCTAATTGTAATATTGACTAATATAAGGACAACTGCGTTGTAGAAGGCAATTAAGTGCCTTAATAATAGTGGTCCAGGACGGTTGGGTACGTCGACTTCTTATTTAAATCATAATTCCATGGGCATTGCTACTTCCTGCTATTGTATCCTCTGTGAAGATTGATAGTAACAGTAAAAATCTAACTTTCGTTCGGTTCGGACAATAAAAGTACAAGCGTCGTTTAAATAAAAATCGCACAATATTTATAAACGTTTAAATTAGGTTTTATATATTAATATTAAAATAACAACTAATACACAAAATTGAGATGGTAAGTAATATTTTAAAAATAAGTGTATATAATAAAGACAATATTTTATACACTTTGATTAAAAAAGAAAACTTACTTTTTAGCCTGCAAGAAGATCTATATTAAAAAATGTCCTAAATCCTATGCTCCCATTCAAGATGTTATTAAGATTGTATTCTTATGCCGTTTTAATGGTGGATTTATTGTGGGTAGCTTTAGTTGTCACTTTTGCTACAATAGGCCACTTTCTTCAATGTCTTAAGTCACTTCCAGTAAAACCTGTGGTGGGCGAAGTGGTAATGGTAAGTAGTGGATCACATAAGAAAAAGTAACTAAAAAATAGAAATACCAACAGGATATTTTGCCCATTGAACAGACAGATGATAGTTTTAGGTAGGCTGCAATCTTTTAGTTTACTGTACGGATATTATGCTAGTATAGTTTTTTTTTTATTTTTGTTGCATACTAATTAAATCTAAACTTTCTTATTTCTGTTCAATTTGTACTTGAAATTAATATACTGTTATATATTATTTCTCTATATTTTATTAATGAGTTTTTGCATAAAATTTCCAGGTGGTTGGTACAGGAAAGGGTGTTGGAAAGGACATAGCTATACAAATGGCAGCAAGAGGTGCAAAATTATTATGTGTAGACCGCAATGAAGACAACAACACTAAAACAGTAGCTTTCATTAATAAGAAAAATGGCATAGCACATTCCTATACATGTGATGTTACTAAAAAAGAGAACATAGATAGTATGGTGGAACAAATAAAGAAAGATGAACATGTTGTTACCATGTTATTTTATTGCTGTGGTATTCCGAGTGCTAGGTCCGTTATGAAACAACCTATAGAAAATGTTTGCGCTACTTTTGATGTTACTTTGATTGGTTTTATTTGGGTAAGAATGTGATTACATTTTTTTGTCACACTGTCCCTCATGTAGAAGGGTGAACAGAGGAAACCTAAGACATATTTCACCGCCTTTTTGAGACATTACAAGCTGTGTGCCGGAATTGAAAATATTAAATATTTCATTCCCTCCCATTGGAAATCCAACCCACAGCCATTGTGTTTACAATCACACTTTTGTGCCAACAGACCACAACTGCCTACTTTTTAGTATTAGACTATATTTATTGATTTTTAGTTTAGATTTTTTTTAGCTGATGATGATTAAGATATTTTGAGTGGTAGAACTCAAGGTCACTCTTTTTTCTTAGCAGAGCAGAGAAATTAAAATAATTTACTTCCTTGAGAATGTAATGCTGTCCCACAATACCACAATGGTTCAAATGAAAATACTACAACATTTGTTTATTTAAAACACTTTATAGAATATTTTAAGTGTAAAAGTAAAGTAACCATTACATATATAAAAAAAAATATATGAATCCAATAAATTGTATTCAAAACATAGCCAGATAAGACTGAGACAAACAGACAGAACTAGAGATATAAAGAAAAAGGTATTAATAATATTACCAATACTTTTTAGCTTATAAACAATTTCCTGCCTGACATGAAAGAAAAGAATCATGGACATATTGTAGCACTTAGCTCAGTGGCTGGATTAAGTCATCTGAATGAACCCATGGCTCTCACATCTGCACAGTTTGGTGTACAAGGTCTGGCTGCTTCCTTATTGGAAGATTTGAGAGTCAATAAAGTGAATGGAGTTCATGTTAGTTTGATACATGTCTACCCATTCATTATGGAACAATGCTCTGAGCTAAGATTGACGTAAGTATATGATTTTATTTAATTTTTTTATTTTTATAAAAATATGTTTTTTAAGTTTAGCATTAAAATTTATTAGGAATTTTATAGGGAACTCATGATTGATATTTATGGTACTAGCCTAGACTTATATTTATGTGTTAATTTGTCCTTTGAATTAAAATATAAATATCATCTTTGTTTACTTGCCTGAACATACCAAGGAAACATTAATAATATAAAATAAAAAAGATTTTGTGATTATTATATCAGTCAATCGAATAATATTGGTGCTGCTGCACTGATATTATTCGACTGACTGATATATTGAGAACACCAAAGTTTAAGTAGTCATTCTAATCTAAATAAATAAAAAAAAGACATTTACAAAGTCAACATTGTGAAACAATCAAATATATAACTTAAAATCATAGATGCATCATGTGACAAAAGTCTAGAGTCCAGAAATCAATAATGTAAATATTGTACAATACTTTGATAACAATTTAAATATTATATAATATTTTAATGTTATAGGACTTTGACCAGGTCCTAGTGTGAATAAGATTACAAAACTACAACTAAATATTGTTTTATGACTATAATAGGTATTCATAGATTTATTACTTAAATAATTTTATTATTATATAAGTAATTTAATTTAGATTTTAGTTATGTAAGTTAGTGAGGTTAGGTAGGTACCTAGTACCCCTAAAATTGCTTTGCATTTATAATAGTATACAACAATAATATTTTTTGACAAAATCTTTTATAGTTAGTTTATATTTACAAAACGTTTCTCGGAAATTGCCCAAGAGGCATGGGTTCGAGTCCTGTTACGTTAAAAATTTTATACATAATATTTTGTATTTCTAAAATATTTTTCAATTGCTGGAATAACACTTTATATGTAAAAATCTTTTATAGTTCCAGATTTTATTCCAAGGATAAAACCCGTTTTAATCAAATAGAAAGGTATTATTAAAAACCGTACTGTGAATTTTTATGTTTTGTACTGTTATTATTTCTCTTAATGGTTATGGTAATAATTAACAATTTTTAGGATCTATTAGTATTATTTCTAGCACTGGTAGTAATATCGTATTTTATTTTGGATTTATTGTTAATGTCCTGCATGAGTAGATCATATTATAAAAAATAATATTTATTTATATTTCTATATTTTAGTATACTACTAAAATATAGAAATATAAATAGTTATGGCATGAACTTATTTATAGAAGAATTTAGCAAGTAAATACTTAGTTTAAATTATAATTTAAAAAAATAATAAAAACAAAAGAAATAACACACATATATTTAAAATATAATATTTGCATGATATAGTTACAAAATATTTATAGCTTTAATAATATATACCACAAAGTAATAATGCTGGTAGTATTTCCAATGCCCTGTTTCACATAATAAAAAAAAAACATTATAACAGAGGAATATAAAAAAATATTTGTTGAACTTTATTTATGTACTAACAGTTTGCTAGTAATACTATAAATGTGAAAATTTATGGGGGTCGATGAATGAAACTACTGAACGGATTTAGAAAAATCTTTTCAGTAATGTAAGTTATATAGAATAACATATAAGCTCCAATTTGTGTAAAAGATTTTGTATAATTTGATTGCAATATAACAATAACTTTAGGTGGTCGAAGCTGTAGGTGTCACTAGTGTGCCACTAGTGATGTTAATATACTTAAGAAACACAATATACATAACGTTATAAGTATCTTTATTTTATTTCCAGCATTCCCGGTTACTTCGGCACAATGACTCCATCTGATGCGGCCCAATACATTATAGATATTGTACTTCGTAATAAAGTTGAATCCTCTATACCTAAACGCTTGTTACTCCTAGGCCGCCTCTTGCGTTTGCTACCAAGAAACGCTGTAGTACATATTAGAGATTTCCTTGATACGGGCGTAGATTTTGCTTGATCTCATTTTGTAATTTTATAATGTATGTATATAATATATATTAGAGTTAGAGTGTAAACGTGCTAACAGTCTATTAAGCTAATTCTTGGGGTTTTTTTTTGGTTTTTATAATTTCGAAAATTCGTTTGTATATTCTACTATATAAAATAAAAATCGAGTGTTGTATCTTTATTTACACCTTGTTAGTATTTTTTCTTAATACTTAGTTAATTTATACAGTTTTTTTAAAATAGTTAAATATGTCAATTAGTCGAGAAGGAATCAACGTGCGTTATTGATAATTAGGCTTTCTAATGGCTGTTTAAATAGTGCCTTAAATGTTTTAATGTTTAGAGAAATATCTAGGAATATTAAATATTTTTATAAAAAGTGGTATTAACTATCTAGTAAGTAAATAGAGTATTAACGTATTGAATTATAGTACAAATAATTTTATCTGCTAATGCTATGATTAGATTAATAAATTATATGAAATGTTCTATTGTTAATATACGGTAGATAAAATTATATGTATAATTAATTAAAAAGTAATAACTAGATATGTCATTGTTAAACAGATTGTTCTTAGAGTATTTGAAAATAACAAATAAATTTGTAGAAATCTCCCTACAGAGATGTTAACAACATAAATAAATTGTACAAGCGTATAAAAATTTCGACGTAGCTTGATGAGAACTTATGACTTAGTGGTCAGAGCGCCTGGTCGAGTCCCGCTACGTTCAAATTTTTATACGTTTTCTAAATAAGTAAATTTCTACTTTTTATTTGCTGTATTTATAAAAGGCTTAAGTTGAGGCATTGCATTTATTTTTTTATTACACAAGTATATAAGAAAATATATAATAAATTAATAATTATTGCATATGATTGATTTATTTCAGTCCAAAAAATATTTTTCATTTAAATAGTAAAAGTAGTAATACAATATTTTTTTTTTTTCTAGTTTTGATTAACAGACATTATAAAACGATAACAATGCTATATATTTAATAATATGCGTACTCAATTTTACATCTTAAATAAAAAAAATATTCTGTTCATGTGTCACGCTACTCGTAATTGACTGGACCGATTTAAATAAAATTAAATAAGAACATTGAATGAATATTTTAATGTGTCACTGGACATAATTTGGTATTAAAATACAATTACTTTTAAACCCGACAGGTGGCGCTGCGACCAGCGTAGACTAACAGACTAGCTTAACTATAAGAAATAGGAAATATATAAAATCTACTTATTTAGAAAACGTTTAAAAATTTGAACGCAGCGGGACTCGAACCCGCGCCTCCTGGAAACCGACTCTCCTTTCCTCTTTCCTAAATGTGGAATAACACTTTAAAAATGTTTAAAAATATATATATAAAATCTGTTGTCCATCAACATCTTAAGTGGAAATGTAACAGAACAGCTATAAAAATAAGGGTTACTATCAGTTAACCTCGTATATCTAATGTGAAGTTCTAAGAAACTACCTAAAATCAAGAAAAATATCATATGGCGCCTTAGTAGAAGATGATAGCGTTATGAGTATTTTTGACTTTTATTTGATTAAAGCAATTTAAAATATTGTCTATCGAGCAAATCTGAAAAGGTACAACTTTCGAGATATGGAGTTATTGATAGTTTCTAAAACTAGATAAATTTACCTATCTAAAGAAAAACAAGCAGATCTATAAGAACAACCATTATTTTTTATACTTTTTTGAGTTGTTTATGGTCGTGAAAAATATACTTCTACTGTGAAGTTACGGAGATTGATTGATATAAAACTAACTTGACAATATTCAGTATTTATTATATGTGCCTTATATCTTTGTAGCATATATAGTTAAAAGATTTTGAGTAAAGAATGCAAGAGACAGAAAAATGATTTTCAAAGTTTTCGATGAATTATGAAAAAATATGATTTGGACTATTATTAATATGATTTATTATATTAGTAGTGTTTAGGTATTATAAAAAGAATAAAATGAAAAAGAACTTCGTACTTGTAATATTTTTTATTATAATTTGAAAATTATCAATTAGTTTGTTCCTTAACACTAATATATAATATATTTAATTAAAATCTTACCGATATAAAACAGTAATAAAAAGAAATTCTTACAGTTTACTTAAAAATTATAAGATATTTGGAGTATTAAAATATATATCACTAAAACTTAATATGAAACATTTGGCCAAAGAGGTTGTTAGCTCAAATTTAGAATTTAATTGTGTTATTCTATTTAATTTATATATGGTAACAAGCATCCGACTGTCAACATATTTACTTTCAAAATTCGGTGGCGCTATTGTAGCTGTTTTTTGTTCGTGATTATTTCTGTGTTTTGCGTTCGACGAAAATAAGAACTTAAGCTCCGAAATAATAGTGATTTGTGCTTTTTCTATAATAAAATAAACGTTTATATCTAACGCAGTGCTTTGAAAGTTCGTGTATGATATACGATTCAAGCTTTTGATGTAAGTTCTAGTTCTATATTTTAGCGCAGACTGGCACTAACAGCCGATCGATATTAGAAAATATTGTTTTATTGGTTATTTATTTTATAACTACCTATTATAAATTAAATGGAATTCTTTGTTTTTCTTACTGTATTATAAACATCGTGAATTTTACTGTACAAGTGAAATTGGGTCAGTCATTCTATACTTTATATATAAAAGATATAGAAAAAGTTTCGTGACAATAATTTGAAGGAGTTGTATATTTATTTGACATTATCTTTTTTCTATTAAAAAAAGAACATAATTTATGTGAGTTTTTTTATATTTTAATCATATATATTACTTGAACGAAACCTTTATTAATTAATATAATACATAGGGTGAATGTTATTAATCGTCTTTAACAACTTTCACTCTGGAACTTACATCAGCTACCATGGCGACTATATTTTTATCGTAATAATATGCAATAAAAATTACAATAAAATACTAATAAAAAAAAAACAAATATGACTTATGTATATATTATTTTTTATTAACCAATAGTACAAAGTATAAATCCTATTGAGTATTCTATTATTTTAGGATGTATTTTTCTTATTTTATTTATATACTGCTATTCTTAAATATTTAAGAATAAGAAATATCCTACTTTGAATCTATTAAGTAAAAATCTTAGTTAGGTCTATATGGAATGCATATATGAGAATGGACAAGTGAATATGATTGTACAATTATTTTTACATTTTAGGAGGGATCAAATCCTAACTTACTATTACATATATTACTAGAGAAATAATATTTTTATTTTAAAGTATTAACAAAGATAAGACTTAAGAAGTTCCTATTGTAAGTTAATTTCTATTTTAACACTTTTAATTTAGGTATATAAATTTATGCATAATTTTTACACCATAATGAAACATAATTTATTTGTATGGTTTGCTATTAACTTGTTTTTTATTAAATAAATATTACTATTTTATTCTTACAGCAATTATAAGTTAAAGATGCTTTTTAATTATTTATTCATAATTTTCCAGTAACCTATTTGCTTTAAACATCATAATTATGTTTCTTTCATCTTTGAGGCCACTGGTACAGTTGGACAGCATTTAACTATTTGGGCTTAATCTCCACTTCACCAATAATTTATTCTTTTATATTAGCTTCCCTCAGTATCTTACACATAGTGAGGGTAGGCAGAGAGATTGTCAAGAACATAGTGATAAAACTCCATTCACCACTTTCTATTGAATCTTCGAGGTATTATGAGTTGAATGGTGAAACTTAATGTGAGTGAGTGGCAGTGGCCAGGGACATAAGTGTACATTTAAGGGACCCTAATTAATTCTTATTGGAGGCACACTATCCGAGCACCTCTCTACCAATACAAAATAAAATATGATCCTTTGAAGTATGCTCTAAGTAATATATTAATTATTACCACAGTATTTTTGGACATCTTTATTTTATATTAGCACTACTTAAATAAAATTAAAAATTAATTAATAAATTAAAAATAGGATTTAAATAAAAATAATCTTCCTGTAATTAATACCTTATAATAAATATTTTTAGTAAGTATAATTTTAAGATGTAATGCTATTGTTGCATACTGAATTTTAATAAAACACATGTGAATTTAAAATTAAATATTTTCAATAATTATTGCAATTTTAGAAATATTTTTATAGTTAAAATCATATTTGAGAAAATTTGTGGTCAGTGCATACCAGACTAAACTGACTCACTTGTAATCTGTCATAAAGTAATGAAAACACAAAACATATATTTTTTCTACACTAATTCCTATAAAATTGTCCAAGTATAAGTAATATATGGTATGGCACAAGAATGCAACTGTAAATGCAATGGCTATGGGTTCAATTCTGCCTACTCTCTCTACTCAGAGGCATTAAATATATCACATTCTGGTAACAGCGGCAAAAAATCGGCGAAAAGTAGGAAACAGTCGGCGAAAAGTGTCTGCTGATGACTCTGCTATTGCTGGATACAGTGTGAGATGATATTCAAGTATTATGAAATTAATTTTAATACTTCTTTTTTAGCTTTATATTGTATCCTATACATAGTAGGTAGTACGCAGTGGTAACCTGGGAACTTTGTGTTAAAACAGTCCATTCCTATTAAGACACTTCCGTTTCCGATTTTCTGCCGAGTTCTGGAAGCATTGCTTGTTGAACGCGGGAATTCAATGCAGTGGCTTGCCTTGTTACCAGATCGATTTAAGATACAAGTTATCAAAATCGAACCCACGGCTTGTCACGCGTACTTCGTCGCACGCCAGTGTCCCTGCACATTTTAACATGATGCCTATTATAATTTTTTTTTTAGTAAAAATGACAAAATCATTCTACCAACTTCCTCCTTTTTATAATATCAAATATTTGAATTACACACAAAAAGTGTATCCTACAAACGTTAAAGGCAGTTATCGCCCATAAAAATACTTATTTTTTGAATTTCCATTTTTCGTTTCTTGATTAATAGCACCTTAATGACGTAAAGCATTAGAGATGCGTAAATTATTGCTAATTTGATGGGAAAAAAGCGTTCTGCGATATTAATGCGCGATCGCTTTTGAATTCGCGGCTATTATGACGTTTCATATTTATTTTTAAATTTGTTACAATAATAATTTGTATTTCGTTTTGTATTTAGTTAAAGGTATTGAGAATGAAATAGATATTTTGAATGATTATAAGAAATTATTTTAACATGCACGCTAAAAGAATGATCGTGACTTAAATATCAACAACCTTATTGTAATAAAAGGGTTAGCAGAAAATCTAGGTCATTGGCAAAGAATTAAAACTAGTAAATCGAAGAATATAATAATAGAAAATACGAAATGGACGAAATAAAGCTTTTTAATGCTGGCAGCGTAGTTAGAGATGGTCAACTAAAGTAAGTCATAGCTAGCTCAATAGTTAGCTAACTTCTTTAAACTTTTTAGCTGACTTCCGCGCTGTTCAAGTATGAAAAAAATAAACTGTTAACGTAAAAGTTTATATTAAACTGTTATAAATTAAACATATCAAAATCTTAGCACGCTACAATTGATTTTATATATAAAAAAATCTATTTAATTATTAACAATTTTAGTGTTTATATATACCGGCGTGGCTGGTTACAAGAAAACCCGTTTTATGCATTATTTGTTGTCCGTGACCATTTTGATTTAATATTATTTCTCGAATTTGCAATTTGTAATAAAATATTTTAAATTTTATATCTGCGGCAGGTGCGGCGAGATTGTTTCCAAAGGTGCGGTTTCCTTTAAATTTGAATAAGCCATTATTCCGGCTCCCCCGTTTCCATTTCTTTCCTTCTGCACTTACAACTTTGTTACGGCCGTACCTTTAATTCTCATTATTTTTCCTTGTTGGTTATTATGCAAAAAATTATATTTGCTTTCTTAAAATTCATTTTATTTTTTATTTTATTTGTGTGCAAGTGCATATTTAAAATGGTTGCTTTAATTTAAATTTTAGGGTTGTGTGTTTGTTGTTATTTTTTTCTTTGTAGAGCTAATAAAAAAGAAACTAAAGGCTACATTTGGGTATGAAATATATTTACTTCTATCGTTTTTTTGTTGATTTAATAAATAAATAAATTAGCATCACGCTGTATCTACATTGTCTTTTAAAGCTTATAATGGGTACTGCTAGAATTAAAATACAATTTTACAACACCACAGCCACTAAACTAAAAGTTCCCTTAAACACTGTTAAAACATTTATGAAAGCTAGTTACGGCTGTATAACAGTTTTCTTGCAAAAGGAAAACCGGCCTACACTAGGAAATTGTTTCTTCCCACGGACGCTATGTAATTATGCGTCAGCCGGCCTGCAAAGCTCATCTGACGTGCGGCGCTATATTAAATTATATTTGCCGTTATTGTATGTACGATGAGATTTTGCCAGCGATTTCGTGTGGATTTAAGAATTAGAATTAGTTAGAAATTTATTGAAGCTATGTATTTTCTTTTATTTAATGATATGTTATTGTTTCTATTGCCTTTGTTATCTTTGAAAGTTTCTTCAAAATCCTTCAGTCATTTTGGCGCGATAGTGAAATTAACATTTGTATATCTTCATCAATAATCAGTGAAGTTATAAATAAAAAAAAAAACATTATAACATGCTACGGAGTGCTGTGGCCCTACAACGTGCACATGATAATCTTAAATTTGATCCCGTTATCAGGACATATTTTTCTTTTTAGCTTCACGTTGTCGTTGTCGTTCATATAGCAGGGTAGGCAGAGGGAACCTAGAGTTACGTAAATTTCGTTCCATCATTTCCCTCCAATTTTCGAGACATTGCGTGTCGAGTGCCTCAACGCTGGGCTTTGTTGCTAGAGCAGAGCGAGAAAATCAAAATTATTGACGCGTGACATTCGAACCCACAACCGTAGGCGTTTACTGTCAAGCATTTTCCCACTGCACTACAGCGGCTGATGTATTTGTATTCTCATACCTAAGGCAGATTACAAAGCATAAAAGTATTATCTGGATCGAAGTGACTACGCAATAATTATATAAGTAAGTCAACTCATCAAAGGGTTCGCCTGTTCACGATTTCGTTTGTTTGTAGAGCTTATTTTGTAAATGAAGCGAATTTTCCCCCTTTGGAATTTCTTTTATATAATGAGATACAAAGTGAAGCTAATTCGAACTCTATGGACTGGAAGATTGTTTGACTAACGTCTAAACGTTTCAGAGCTTTTTTTTAAAGAAAATATAATTGGATATTTAATTTTATTTTTAGAAGATTCTGGTCGCAAAAAAAATAGTTTGATATAGAAAAACAAGAAGTTATAAGAAAAACCGGACAAACGCGAGTTGGGCTCGCCCACTGTGGGTTTCTAAAAATATTTGAAGTCTTGATCTTTTTCAGAAATTCAGGCTTAGATTAGCCTGAGCCCTTTCATCTAATACCTCACTTGAACAAGCGGCCTTAATAGCAAATTTTGACCCCTTCTAAGGCTATTATTTTTTAGGAATTAACCACAAAGTTTAGTAGTATATACTAGTTACCAAATTTCATAATTCTAGGTTAACAGAAAGTACCCTTTTTATATATCACAATAAACGGCCATAACTTTTTTTAAATAAATATATAAATACATTCTTTTCTAAATGAATTTCTAAATTATGGCGTCGTTGATTTGAGTATATGTTTTGAATATCTCCAAGCGTTCCTAAAATAAAGGCTCTTGACAGACATACAGACGAACAACAAAGTGATTTTATAAGTGTTCCTTTTCCGTCTAAAAGGTACGGATCTCTAAAAACAATAAATGCTGCTATTACCTACAAACAGTTTCAATAAGCGATAATACAATGCTAATAGAAGATATTGATTTACTGAATTACTAAACACACATGAAGTTATATATTGATGATTGACTGATGATTGGCTTTCAGAATTCGTTGCTCATTAAATCCTATTCTAAAAGAATTTTTTTTTTTTTATAAACGGCTTACCTACTTGCGCCACACAAAGTCCGAGGTAAATTAATAATGTCCAACTTTGTGAAAAATGGCGCAAAATTTCGTCGTAAAACTTTTGTTTCAGCTTTCATGGTTGATTGGCAACTGAACTAATATCGTGTTCATGACAGTTTCCCGTCGGTGTATTACTGAGCTGGGTGAGCTCACCAACTTTCCTTGCAAAACTTTAATTGTGCACACATGATTCACCAGAAATGCTCTGTAGGTACCGTGTTGGGCGTGTTATGTGTGACCGTTTTAGCACTTGTAAAGGATTTTCTGTGATTGTAATAATTTTCTGTTGGTATGCTGGAACTGTGGTTTTTGGTGCTTTGGTCTCTCCCTCCTCGTTAGGGATAATTATTTATAGCTTAAAGCTAGAAATAGAGCTACCTAGTGTTAAGACACTCCGTTCCTTATTCAGACACTTCCGTTCCCTACTGTCCGCCGAATTATTAATACATTGCATGTTGAGATGCGGTACTGAACTCGGCGCTTTGTCTGATTAACAGAGTGAAGAACTGATAATATTCACTAATATTGTAAAAAAGCTAATGTTAATTTATATACTTTAAATCGTTCTCCTAAAAAGTTTCTACAACAATATTATAAATACTGTATTTTAATGCCAAATATGTATTGTATTCTGTACTATCCAATTTGCCGAGGCAGCGGTTTACGGTCCGGTGTCAGTAATAAATTGTTTTGGGAAACATCTGCAAGATTAATAGTCACTTGACGCGTGCTAAGTGAAAACAGCTCTTAACCCGCGCATTACATTCAGGCGAGTCCGAGCAAACCGTGTCCTTGCTTTGGCTCCGTAGGTCGTTTTTTAGATTATAATTATGAATTATTTAATATAATTATTGCATCTATTGGTTTTTGGAAGTAGTGGCAAAGAGAACGTAGTGTTAAGATACTGTTCTGTCCGGAGTACCGCATCTATATAGTAACATCAAGCACCAATAATCATTATGAAGATTGTAGATGGGGAGTCTAAATTCTATATAGAGCAGTGGGTTTAGTCAAATCAACGAAAACTATAATTTTACATTGATAATATTCATTATATTTAAATTTGAATTAATTAAATGTTTTAGCCTTGTCTATATATATAAAAGGACAGGCACCTGACTGACTGAGGTAAGACGCACGCACAGCCGTAACCGCTGTGCGTAGAAACGTGACATTTGGACAGAGGTTTGGAAAATTTTTGAAATCGCCACCGATTTTTATAAAAATGTAAATTCAGACTGTTAAAAATATTTTATTGAACACGTGTTTCGTGGTTTTTTTAGAATTCACCCCTAAGGGTGCAAATAAGCGGGCGAAGCTGCGCACGCCCTCTAGTTTAATATATTTTTGTTAAGTGGCAACTTAACGCCACGCCGCTTTTTACCATAGGAAATGAAAATATTTTTTCCCAAGAGTGGGAATCGAACCCACGACTATTCGTTTAATATTAATAGCTTAATAACATTTTTTTTTATATAAATAATATTTTTAATAATTCCTGAACAAAGAATTCGGTTAATACCCTTTAAATGGCAGAAAGTACCGTGTATCTGCGTTGAGGGCGCACAAGCGACGCTAAAAGCTTTTATGTTTTCCGGACAATGCTCCTAAATGAAACTGTTAGCATAAATTATCGAGTCTGCTAACGTTTATAATATTATTATAGGAATATAACAACGATATACGTATACGATACGTCCTGTTTTATTAAATACGCAAATGATGTAATGTCAATTATAAAAATGTATTCGCTCTCGCGCTTCGCAGAGGAGCAAAGTGTGATTGTAAAATCGACTGGTTGTGGGTTCGATCCCCACTCGAGGAAATGACATCGAAATATTTATTTATATTTATATTTTTATTTCTTCGCTCTGGTGTTGAGGCATGGTAGAGTTGAGTTCCGTTACTCAACACTCAATGCTTCCAAAGCTCGGCGGAAAGTGGGGAACGGAGTGTCTCAACACTAGGTTCCCTCTGCCCGCCTGCTGTGTGCGGGATACAGCGTGAAGCTGATTTATTTTGTGTAATTTAATGTTATATATTCGATTTTGTTAGTAAAAACTTCTTCAATACATTTTTTTTGCGTTGGAATATTTATGTAGTAAATACTAAATATGATAAAAACAAGAATTAAATTTAAGGTAACGTTGCGAGATCTACGGCGTGGAAGTGACGTGTTCTTATCGGGTCCCTAAATAACATTTCATCGATCGATGGATAATACCTAAATAAATAAATCTACATTGTATTTTATAATTTTGCCGGTTATATATACTTCAAGAAGAAACAAAGATTACGAAAGATTGAGATAGTACGAACATGATCATCTTCTTGCCGTGACCGCGTCGTTTTTTCCGCTTTTCGACTATAAAACGAAAACATTAAAAAAAATTAAACCCAAGCAGGCATTTTTATTGCAAATTAAGACTTAAGATTTTGTCGATAACAAACCACCGGAGCGAAGCGACAACAGTCTATCAATCTAAAATTGTAATTACGCAAAGCTCTAAGACGCATTAAAGCGAACATTATCTAAATTTATGCCGAGATTTTATTCGTAGCCTTTCTAAATAAGTCGAATAAGGTTTTTAAGTAATTGTCAAGAAATATGGGTGGCAGGTGGCTGCGGTGTAAACGATAAATAACGTAAAATAAACCCGTCGTAAAAGTTACACCGAATTATATGATTCAACCCCGAGACAGTGTTTCCGTCGATGTTAAAATTCAGGAGGCGCTATCTCGGCAATACATACGCCTTGTTCGCGTTAAAAACTTTTTAACTAGGCACGTTGCTTTTGAATGGGTTGCTTTATATTTGTGCCCTATTTCGGCGTGTTGTACAGATTATAGGTGTAGGTGGGTGTTAATATCATGGTTGAGGGTTCAAATCGTGAATTTTTATATATATATTTGCCTTTACGATGTGTTCTGCGAATAGCAATGTAGGCAGAGAGAACCTAGTGTAAAGAGACTACGCTTCCCACGAGTTGAGTGGTGAAACTCTTCGCGTTTTCTACCTAGCAATTAATCCACAAAATATTCGTTTTAGAAATAAAATGATGAAATGATTCGTTTCAGAATTCGTTCTGAAACACCAATAATGGCGCGGACGAAAACAAACCGTTTGTTCTGGTAAAACTAGGCATAGTGTTCCCTTTTTATAGTGTCACCTACATCGGTTTGTTTCGTGTTTGAAGAAAAACAAGAGTGACACATCACTGTCGGTCCTCATTGCAAAACATTTGATCATTTTTTTTTATTTGCACTTTTGGAATTCCATTTTTCTTAATAATTTATTAGGCGGAGAACAGAGTGTATTAATACTAGGTTCCTTTTTCCTTTCTGCTAATGCAGCGTGAGCGTGAAATAACGCTCCCAGCTTTATTATTAATTTATTTGCAAAGAAATCGAAGCTGAGACTTCCGACGCAGCAAGCTGTGCATGCCAATACAATACACGAAACCGGTAGTTGTGAGAATATACTTTTTGTTTTACTGACATGCAATATGAAGCGTGGTCAGCGATGCAGGTAAATGCGGGTTAAAGTTAAAAAAGACTAAAAGTGATTCGGGCTGGTTTTGTGTGCTCGTGTCGAGACGCCTATACTGGAGGTTGAGGTTCTATACGTTATAAAATCATTTCGTTGCAATTATTACTTTTATATCACCTATATAATTATGAAAATGTAGTAGGTACTTATAGGAAACAATTTGATAATATCTTTGTTTCAAAACAACAATAAATTTAATAATAGATAACATTTTATACCCTATTTAGGCTCCAAAATTTCAATCGCCAATTTTTTTTCAATTATAAAATGAAATAAGAACACAAACGAACACTAAAGCTTGGAGACAGACGACAGACAGCCTAGGTATCCTTGGGCACGGAACCCTAACAAAAGTACAAGTATTGCGTGTACAACAATCGATTCGCGTGAGTTCAACGCCCAGTTGGGTAGTGACCAGATGGCCGGTGACGAAGCAAATGGGATTACTACCAGTGGTTTTTGATTATTTTCTCCCTTTAACGTACGAGCGGTCGCCGGCCGAGCTTTGATTTAAAAATGTGCATAGTAATAATTACGTATAGATTCTTTTATAATGTTGTTAATTTTGCTTTTTTTATATCGTTAGATTGTTTTTTTTTTCTATATTTAATTAAAATCGTTTAAGTGCTTTATACGTGCACGTTTCAGTAGATATGTATTATGGT
This sequence comes from Heliconius erato x Heliconius himera, assembly GCA_013421005.1. Taxonomy (NCBI): domain Eukaryota; kingdom Metazoa; phylum Arthropoda; class Insecta; order Lepidoptera; family Nymphalidae; genus Heliconius; species Heliconius erato x Heliconius himera. The sequence continues at coordinate 56,243 of JAATLQ010038317.1, forward strand.
TATTGAATACAAATTCTCTAATATGTAGATACTTGAGGCCGTCGCAATAGGATAGCTGCAGTCAACTATAAACGCGATGATAGTGGGTTCGATGCCCATTCGGAGGAATATTAAATTATATTAATTTCCCCGCTTTGGTAGATAAAGCTGAGTTCTGATACTACCACACATAATTCCCTGCCTTAGTATACCTTGCTGCATTCTTTGCTTTATTATCGCTTCAGGTATTTTAATAAATTTTATTGTTAAGATATTTCGTATTAGGTAGCAAAACTATGGACTTTGTGGAAATCACATTAAAAAACAAAAATTATAAGAATCTATCCTATCTATATATCTATGGCGTACAATCATATAGGTGTATTTCAACCTCGTTATAATAGTGTCAAATACCTATATATGTCTATTTTCTTTAGTTTCGCATTGTATCGAGAGTATAGTAGGCTAGAAAGAGTAAACGTGGTGTTGAAACACTATGCACCACCCAATTTTTTGAGACATCGCGTGTTTACTATTAAGTGGCCAAATTTAACGCCGCGCTTTGTCTTGTTCCTAAAACGAGGTATTGAAAGTATTTTATTCCTCCAAATGAAAATCGAACCCACAACCGTCACATTTACTGTTGTTTGAGTAGTTATCAAATTAATAGTATACTTACGAAATAAAGGGAAATAATTAATAACTACCTAATATCCCAATATAATGTATCAACATGTGTTTTTCATATCTAAGATGAACACAAACTAAGCGACGTGTTTATTTCTGTCACGTGTGGACAATAATGAAAGCTTTGTCGTTCGCAGGAAATAAAGCGGCGTCTGCTTTATTAGGTTGCCATTGTGAATTATTTATAATATTTAGCATACCTATATGTAGGTGCAATTTAATATTCAAATGTTTTTTTATTAACTGCTAACGAGACAAAGCACGGCGTTGAGTTTCGCTACTCAATACGCAATGCCTCAAGAATTCGGCGGAAAGTGGAGAATGAAAGTATCTTAAAAGGAAACAGATTGTCTTAACCCTAGGTTCTAAGGTTCCCTCTGCATTTGCCTTCTATGTGCGGGATACAGTGTGAAGCTAAAAACAATTATCCTATAGATTAAACATTATTCTGGGCTGTATTTTGAATCGAATCAGCTTCACGCTGTATCCCGCGCACAGCAGAGTGGGCAGAAGGAACCTAGTGTTAAGACACTCCGTTCCCCACTTTCTGCCGAATTCTGGAGGCATTGCGTGTTGAGTGGCAGAACTCACCATCACTCTACCTCGACACCAGAGCGATGAAATGGAAATATAATTTTAAGTAAATATTTCATCTTCTCGAGTGGGGTTTTACAGTCACAATTTGTGCCCCTGCGCCGCGACTGACGTCAGATTTATTTTGAAAGAGTAAATAAAATGAATAATTAATATTTTGCATCACATTTTTCCCCGTATAGTAGAGTAGGGTAGGGAACCTAGGCTCGTCTCTCCGCATTCCGCTAAATATTCGATATATAAAAACACTTACCTTGTATATAAAGAGTACATCTATAGTATATGAAGTATACACCTACCTAGTTTAATCAGAAACATGTTATATAACGTATTTTTTTTAACTTAAAATTTATACAAAGTATTCAGCGAAAAGCCTTTCGTAATCAAAATAATTAACGAAAAGTTTATCCTCGGGCGAACATCAATATTAATCACGTATCTGCCGACGCGTATATTGCCTGCATCAGAAATAATTGCAGGTGTATCAATTACTTCGGAATATCACTTTAAGTAAAATATAGATAGTAGTACGTATGTACTATACGTACATAACTATTACTTGTTATTAGGAACTATTTGTATTGGTATTTGGAACCTAATATTGTTGTTAGATTGTTGTAAGATACCATCAAAACGAAAACAAGACAGTCTTGTAATATCTAGGTATATTTAATCTATATACTTCTAAATTATAATTTCTTTTTGATGAGCGTATCTGAACATTTATTTACTACCTCATTTTAGTTGACGCCTTCATTATCGATTGTGTTAGCTTTACGAACCTTGCCTGTTTTTACACTTTTATCTTGCGTGTAAAGTGCACAACTGAAATGGCAGAAGATTTAAGTCTCGTTTTTCTGTTTTCTTAAAAAATCAGATAATCCTCACTCACCCGCTATTTTACAGTCGCCAACTTACCTACATCCTCAATTTCACTGTTCTGAACTGCGTAGTTCCTATAGTGTCTTCCATACTTTGACTGGTGGCGAAAGAGTTCTTATTGGCTATTTAAATGATCAAATAATGAAGTGGTCATTGTAGTGTATATTAATCTGTTTGTTAAATTTCTCTGATCATTACATTGATCCATTTATCAAGTAAGTATGTAATATAACTTATCGTGTCTTTTTTTTAAAACAATACATTGGGTATGTAAATTACAAGGCAGGAATTTAATTCCAATTGTCGCCTTAAATCCTGCTCCGTTTATTTTTTGTATTTGCTCTTGTTAATTCAATATGTTGTTATTGGATTTCTCTTTTTTTGTTGTGAAATTGTATTACGATATCATACGACGTTACGCTCCATGTGATTTAAGTTGGTATCAAGATTTTTTGTTCAGCTTCACGCTGTAGTCAGCACATGGTAGGGCAGGCAGAAGGAACATGAGAAAGTAGTGTTAAGACAGTCCGTTTCCATTAAGACACTTTTGTTGCCCACTTTCCGCCGAATTCTGTAAGTATTGTAACCAGATCGAGGAAATAAAAATATGAAATATAATGAAATATATATTTTTTTATTTTTGAAGTGTTAGTCCACACATAGGAAAGATAAATATTTTTAAGAAAATATATATAAAAAATGAAACTAGCGCGATGAGAACTCGCGCCTCTTGGAAACTGTCCAGGCGCTCTGTCTAACTACGTTGGAGTTCTTATATGCTTGTTGCCCACTTATATTTGTTGCTCGCAACGAAAGAAGACAAAAAAAATGCATTATCTGTCGTCAAATGATAATGTGATCAACAAAAATAAGTTCAAATTTTATGTTTTTCAAAAAGTATCAAATAGTTAATATTTTCATTTTCTCTCTATATCAGTTCCTCTAGTAGAAATCGAACTCTCACAAGTTCTCGCATTTAAAATAGCATGCCTGTGCACCTGAGCCAAGACTGGTTTCAATTTGAAAAATCTCGATCGTTTTCACTTACAATGAACATATTATACTATATTCTATCCGAATCTACCGATGATTGATGTTTTTCTTGTAACCTAGTTGCAATAATAAAGTTCTTTCTAGAGTCGGTGCTTTCAAAGCGCATATATGTATCTAAAAGAAAGCTTATATCCACTATGCATCCTCAAACACATTTACTAATCCAGTTAATGTGTTTGATGTATGGAAGTAGTATGCACGTCTTTATCTTTGCTATAATGTTATCAAATTTTCTACACTTCAATGCTTTTTGCTAGTTGAAGGTTACGTATTTTATAGCTATCGATTTTATTCTTACACGTGTTCTTTGATAAATTACAAGAATTTAATAATGAAAACTGTTCCTTCTGTCGATCCAGAGCTTGCATATATTAATTTGATTGCAATACTTTCTTTCGAAAAACTCCGCACCTAACTCGATACACAAACACTACTTGTGTTTGTAAAGTGTAAATAAACGTAACATTAAGATGAATTTATATTTATAAGGTAGCTGAGTCACAATTTTAGATCGATTAAGCGTGGCGTTAGTTTTCAAATGTAAAGAATGGAGAGATTTACCACTAGATTCTCTCAGCTTGCGCTGGGGTTCACGGAAGAATCTTTGGGTATACGTAGTCTAGGCCAGTGAAAGAGAAGCACTTTGGTGTGATCAGTCGGCATTATGGATGGCCTACATCTACCGTGGACTGGTAGGGCCATACAACCAACTCGAGTCTGCACTCGGGCGCTGTCCCCGTAAAAAGATTTCCTTACAATAAAAAAAGTTACTCTTATATATAATAACTATTTGAATATCCAGACGAAGTAACGGGCAAGAGCCAGTTATTTATAAACACACATACTTAGTTTTAACAAAGACAATATGATGAATGATATATTAAAATAGAAGCATTTTCCCAGTGGGTTTGCGAAACGGATTACTCCTCATTGGGCCCGTTCCGGTACGTATTAATCATCGTTGTTTGAGTGCGAAGTCTTGTCGCGCACTCATCTAGGCCCAACATATTTGGTGATGTAATAAAGCTTTTATGGGTTTGTTATAATATGAACTTAGAAAAAGGGTCGATTTTTTTTTTGCTTAATGGGTCTGTGCTATTAGAGCTCGGTTACTTTAATATTGTTAGCTGACAAGCAGTTAGCTTCTTCTTTGGTATCCCTTGGAATATTTCAAGGAAAGTCGTACGTTATTTAAGAATTATCCTACTATCTGTTTAGCCATGGCTCTCCCAATATGATAATGGCTAATAACTAGAAGTACTATATGATATATGACACATTGTATGTAAGTGCCAGAGACAACTCTAACTGCAGGTAAGTTAATCGTTGTTGAGTAACATCATAACGATTAACGACGTTGCCATATATCGCTTATAATATTCTAAATTAATTTTCCAACTTAAATAGACTTTTAATTCATACAAATTGTTCCTAAGTTTAACGCGTTCAACTCAACAAAATCTGCAGCTTTAAAATGTTAATATAAAAGTTTAGATTTTCTCTGATGATATTGTAATGTAATAATATTAGAATAAGTATAAGGACGGCGTTAAATAGTTTTATTTTATCGGCAAACATTAAAAAAAGTTTGCTACAATTTTTTTTAATAATATTTGTGTTTGAACGCGTCAAAAGTGTTAGAGAGTGCCTCTAAAATTTTATTTTTCCATCCAAATATTTACATTGAATTCCGAAGTAGATTATCGATTCGTCTGTGCTCGAGCTCGATGTCGGACTCCATGAAACATACTATATCGACTCGTGTAAAGTACTTTTGATGTGTTAAATGATTTTTGAATAATATTTACTTTGTATCGTTCAATATTATTTTGTTTTTATTTTTAATAAATATTTATATTTTAAATCGAACAGTAGTATAATATAAATACAAGTAAAAATATTAAATATATAGGTATGGATATCTCTTTTATTATAGGACCAAAAACACAGAGATGAACAGAGTTCCGCCACCCAATACTGCTTTTTAGCCATTGGTTTCTAAAATTAGGAACAAATGAAAAGTGAATGAAAAAAATGAAGTGTCTTAACACTAGGATTCCTTTTCTTTACGGGAAAAAGCGTGTTTTCTATCACACGCTTCTAAATTAAATTGCTAAACCCTGAATTATACAGTATAAAATACACTTCTACAATACTTGTTCTACTGTTTGTACTCACAACGATGTATAGAATTACTGGGGTAAATAGCCGATTAGATTGGACAGGTACGACAACTGTACGATTCACGGTACATTTGTCTGCCAATATCACTATACAGTTGTCAATTGATAGGTATTCGTGTGGTGTTGTTTGTTTTCAGATTTTACATAACCTTTTTTTTTCATTTTTATTTTGTAAAAGATGAAGTTGTTTTGCAGATTTGTTTTAGCTAGCTATGTATCTCACTGGTAATTATAAAGCATTTTTTTGGATAGTTTTTATTTTATGTTTATCCAATAAAAGTACAATTTACTAGGAAACTTGGTTTTCAAAAGTTCTTTTATAAAAATATCATCAAATTGCTAAAAAAGCATTTATCAGGTCTTTATATTTATCATATCATACATTTTACGCGTGATATTTGCCGTTATAATGAAGTTTTGTTCGCCAATCATAATCAATTTGGGACGTCTTCAGAAATTGTTTAATTGAAAACTAGTTGTTTGAATAGCGACGTTGAAAGCATCAGAGCGGCTTGCATATCAAGTTTACAAAGATGTTTGGCACCGACTCCGGCAAGGGCTGGAACTGGGACGACTTGTATCTAGTACAAGTTTGTCGGAATAACTATATTACTGTTCAGATTTAGCTAAAATTATCAAGATCTAAGTTTGGCTACTTGAAGTGTATAGTCTGTTATAGTTATTATATTAATTAAAACTTTTATAATTTCTTATATTCATTTTGTCCAATTTACAGTTTATTTGTTTGAATCTTATTATATAGAGACATATAAAAAAAGTGTTTTTTTTTGTCTACTTTTCACTTGTTTACAATATTATTTGTTATAAATAGAAAAAAGAATATGGCATGTCATTCAAGACTCGAAAGCTTTCTAAGATTTTTTTCTAAGATGCCAAATCTTCTGATGTTAGGTTGCAAGGTACACTTTATTTCAGTGCCAGGGTAATGTAGTCAGTAAAATTTATGAGCATATAAGATTTTATAGCTTATGTCTTGAAGTTTCAAGCAGATTGTAGTAACTACCTACAGTACCTACTGTACGTTATGTACTTTATTAATTTATGTTTATTAAACCGTCTGTCGTGACGTCGGTGAATCCAATGATTCAAAAACCAATGGTTTGGTTGGTTATTATATTTGGCTTAAATTTTATTGTAGCGACTATGTGTTTTATATTTTTGAAATAATTGATTTGTTGTTTTAGTAAAAATTCTAATAAAATATTAGTAACTAACGTTATTAGTTAATATAAATCAGACTTATTTCTTTTTTTATAGAAAAACTATTTAACGTTCCACTACTGCCAAGCTAGAAAAAGGAATGAGCTGTATAATGCGAGGGACAAATAGAGCTTCGTTTAGTTAGATATAACAAACTAACCATCGTTTTATTACTGACCTCCAGTATGAGGTCTTTCAAATTGCAAACGCTGCTTTGTAGGTCATAGGGGTCAATACGTCTTCGATTGAAGTGACAAATTTTAAATAAGATAAATGCAACTACTGCTATTTAAAAAAAACTAGATTTTTATACGTGTTTACTACATTTTTTATTAATGTGAAAAGCAAGTTTTAATGCGACGTTAAGTTCCGCCACCCAACACGCAATGCCTCCAGATCTTGGCGGAAAGTGGGAAATGGAGTCTTAGGTTCCCTCTAAGCTGAAAAAAAAAGTTTTTAAGTAACATAGATCTTTTCGATCACTCAAATTCAACACACGTTACGGTTTCGTTATAATACTATGTATAATTACGGATCTACAAAGTACTTGGTAAACTAAACCGAATGTGAACTGTACCGTAGTTGAGCTCCTCGTTCAGGTAACATATTAGCGTCTCCCAAGTTAAAGTGAAATTAAAGAGAACATTGTTCAACGAAACTGTTACGGTTAGGTCAAAATAATTGAAGTTTGTTAGAAAACTTCGAGCACGTTGAGATTTGCCCCGAACTTTATACGTAAACTTGCATTGGAAATTAATAGTAAAAGTAATTCGTAGTTCACGAAACGTTTCTTTTTTAGTGCAAGTTAGTTTGTTTATAATGAAACTAGTTTAAGCAGTTTTTTCTAATTTAATTATTTCTATAAATGCCAGTTCTTAAGGATGGAGAGAATCGTTATTTTCTAATTTATAATGTTGTTCTTAATTTTTGTATAGAAAAAGTATTCAATGATGAGTATCTAATGATCTTATTCTATTCTTTATGTAAAAGAGTAAAGAGTGGATATAATTGCTTTTATATTTTTACTATCACTGTTAATTTGTATTAGACTTTAGAAAAATAGATGCTCTCTTACCTAGTTTTTACGACGTAAGAACTATCAAAAGAACATCATATTTATTCCACAAACAATTCCTGTGTAATGCGCTTTGTAGGCCACTCTAGATTTAGGATTAATTTATTATGTTTACCAAACTTTCATGTCTATAAAAAAGTGTTTGCAACTTCTTGTCTATGGCTTCAATTATTTATATATATATTCTTACTTTAAATATCTGCTACGGAAGAGTTTTTATTTCTGATATTGTTAATGACGAAAGTGCCTTACACACGGATGGGTAATCTGGAATTCATTAAGGGAAACCCCAATACTTTCTATCATAACACATTTTATATAATTTTGGATAAATATTCTACGGTACGCGATGCTAAAATAATTAATTTCTAGGCACTCGCTTTTAGTCAGAGGAGTATCGATCAATATTCATGTTTTATGTCGTATGTCGGTCCTTTAAGCTTAATTTAATACGGTTTTCTTTACATGGTAATTAAGAGATGAGAACTTTGAAGCACTGCGTAACAGTAAATAACTTAATATCATATAAATACAACTTGCTTGCCCGACGTTGTTCGATTTAATAAGATTTAAATTGTTTTATACTGATTAATCTACTTTCGTGATGTCATCATCGATCTGATTCATTTCTTAAACATCTGGAAATATTTGAGTCACGATGATATCGATTTTATTTATTTAAGCCTTTTTATTTATGTTATTAACATTAAAAGACTGTTGTACAACCTTTAAACTATATGTAAATATAAATTCAAAATACATAGACAACTTGTCTAATGACTACGAAATTGCACCCGCATCTGTCATTAACGTAACTCGTAATACGTAACGTGACTTCATCGACGCCCTGATAGTGGGCTTAGGTTTCCCACGCACTCATTAGTGAAATGGAGAGTATGGAGTGTTATAACATTGAATTATCACTGACTACCTTGCTATGTGCTGGAGATAGATGAGATGATAGATCCAAAAAAAAGTGCATTTTGTTGATATAAAATAAAAATGCTCTTTCGTATGTTCTCTATACAACGTTATATCGACGAAGTCATTTTGTGCTCAACTGGCACGTTCGAAACGGCCTAATAAAAGAACTGAATCGAAAGTAAAGATTTTTACCTATATAAAATTCTTTCATTTCAGTTCTTTATTAATGACTTACACAAGACAAATCTCTTTGCGATACTTTGCATGGAGAACATAAAAGATGTGTCGATATTTACCCACAGCGATAAAAATAGTGCAGTATTAAAGTGTATGTTTAAAAGAGGTCCATTAATTTCTTATATTTTTTATATAACTAATCACCATATTACATGTATAATTTCTGTAAATTATTTATGTGTTTGTATATGCCCCTTAATTAAAACCTATGTCCAGTTGATAGACGACTTCTGTAAGAAAAGAAGGTTATTTTTTTAATGTTTGTTACTTCAGAACTTTTGACTGGGTGAGCCGATTTTGGTGGTTCTTTTTTTTATTTGAAAGCTAGTGTTCTTCCTGTGGACTGGTATCCATGAAAAAATCACACAAGTATGTGCACGACTATAGTTATAATATTTTTTTTATGCATTGTACGTTTTCACTTTCCATCCAAATTAGATATTATGCGTTTTGAGTAGCGAAATTGAACGCCGCGCTTTGTCTATCAGAGCAGGGAAATGAAAATAATTTATTTTCTGAAGTGGAGATCGAATCTAATACCATGGCGGTTACAGAGGCTGCGGCGCTGACCCACGATGATCTCTAACTATAATGCAATATTATAAATATAAATCTTACTAAAATTTGAGTAACCCAGTAGCAATATTTGTGTAGGTATATATAATATATATTTATCCTCATAAATATATATATTTGTGTATTTGAATTATGTATTTAATATATTTTTAATTAATTATGTAAATTTTATTCTTAACGCACCGCCCACTTTTATACAACTTTAACATCCAAAGATTGCCTGGAAGAGATTGCTTTGATCGATAAGGTCGCCTTGTTGTACTTTTCATTATTTTTTTAGTTTGTATGTTGATTTGTTTTTTTAATGTGCAATAAAGTATATTTATTATCATTATTATCACTTATTTGCTAACGTATACACATTTCGTTGTTCCAGTTGTTTGCCGTTTCGTCAGCCATCGAGGCTTCGAGTTTTTATATTTCATGGAATTGATGTAAGTAATTTATACACATTTTTATATTTTGACATCGCTTTATTAACGTTTAGAAATAGTTTTAAATAAAAGTTAGTTTGTTACAATGATTTATATAATTATTATTTGTTTATTCATATTTATTTTTAATTGAGAGTGTAAAATTAACTAATGTATTATATTTATAGATGTAAAAATCGTGGACAAGTGCAGCGATTGATTATAAGTTCCGTGTTTATAAAACACTCTCAATTTGGTATAACTTATGAATGAAAATAGCATATCAAGATCGATCCCAGATTTAAAAGAGCATTTTACCCAAATTCGGGCAACGAATTATCTCTGGTAAGCCAAAGCGCGGCGGTGAGTTCATCTACTTAACACACAACGAAGTGTCTTAACACTAAGTTGTTTCTGGCTATCCTGCTATATGTTTGATACAGCTCCCGCTATGTGTGAAGCTGAAAAACTGCCACAAGTACGTACATATTTTTATATATTTTCAGATTTAACAAAATCTTCACTTTCATTGCGCGACTACTAAGTAATTTATATATATATTTAAATTATATAAACATTAAGAACTAACATAACATCTACGAAGAGTTGCCCAAGTTTCGGTATCCGTTAATGCCGCCTAACTTAGCAGCTGCCGTACTTTACTCAATGGGCGGAACGTTATGCCTGACTTGGTGCGGGCCGTATTTACTGCCTTTGTCGTGATATAAGCGTTCTTGCTTTGACATATTTTTTTTATGTTTTAATAAAAAAAAATCGTACTTAGATTCAAGTTTCACAATAATGCGTGTAAGTGATCGTCGTGGCGCAGTGGGACCGTGTTCGACGGTTGTGGGTTCGATACTTACTCGAGGGAATGATTGTAGTTAAAATTATTTTAATTTTCTTTCATTGGCAGACACACTAGTGGGTTGCGTGCCAGTACTCTTCATGCAATATCTCGAAAATTAAGCGGGAAGTGGGAAACGGAGAGTCTTAACACTATGTTACCTTTGCTTAACCTGGTATGCGTCAAGTATTTATTGTAACGCTAGTTGAATATAAGTACGTTTTTTTATAGAGTTTAATACTCGTTGATCATTATTGAAATATTTTTACCTAAGTTAAAAATTCACAAAGCCACCTAGTATAAAGTTATATTTGTTTAAATTAGTTCTGATAGGCAGATTTATAACTTCTGTTTACTTCAGTATAACGGTATGAACACAGTGTGTCCTTAATGTGACATTTCGACCTTTGAAAAGTCACTTGATATTTTTAGTAAGGCTAATTATTTATAAAGAATGCACAGACTACTCAATTACTAAAACACATTTTAAAAATGTAACTAGTTTTATATGTCAAAAGGATATTTAAATATGGCAAAACATTAATAGCACTAGGTATACGAAAATGTCAGAACTGATTTTAGAATACTTGAACAATTTATTTTTTTTATTTTATTTATCAGCTTCACGCTGTATCCCGCACACAGCAGGGTAGACAGAGGGAACCCAGTGTTAAGACACTCCGTTCCCCACTTTCTGCCGAATTTTGGAAGCATTGCCTGTTGAGTACAATTTAAACTTAAGATTAAATTATATAATAATATCATATATTTAAAATTCTAAGCTTAGATCGTATTTATATTTGGAAACCCGACCCGAGTCCGTGGTCACGGGTAGACTCAGTGACCACGGACTACTCGATTAATCCTGTTAAATAGTTTAATTTAAAATGATATCATATATTAGGCAAAGTTACTACGGTTTATTTATTCTCATATTATCTAAACAAAACTGACATATATCAGAGACCAGTGACGCAGGGGCACAAAGTGTAACTGTAAACGCGACTGGTTGTGGGTCCGATCCCCACTCCAGGAAATGAAATATTTAAAATTAGTGCAGTTGTCGAGACAAAGCACGGCGTTGAATTCCGCTACTCAACACGCAATGCCTCCAGAATTCGGCGGAACGTGGGGAACGGAGTGTCTTACTACTAGGTTCCCCCTGCCTACCCTGCTGTGTACGGGATACAGCGTGATATCCATATATCTAGATTATTAAAATAGTAATATATTAAAAAAAACAATTACATATCTATCGGTTTGCAACTCATTTGTTATTATTATTTACTTTCTAGAACACAAGTAATTACTTTGTTTTAACGTACAAATGTAGTTCAATATTGGCCAATAAATCTGCCAATAAAACTCCACGCTTCGCTACCGTGGCTGGGGCTAGGAATTTTCTGTACGCTGTGACTTTTAATAAATACAACGCCACCCAATATCTCTTTCAATGAAAATTAAAATTAACAACTTAGTTGTTTTCTTTTACTTTCCTAGTAAATCAAATTTGATTTAAATATAGACGATATAAAATGTCGTCGCACAGCTGCCCAATGTATTATTGTAAACGCGACGATTGTCGGTTCGATTCCCACTCGAGGTAATAAATCATGTTATATTCTCATTCTCGTACCAATACACACTTCGGTGATGATTTTGTCTGCTATATGCAGGATACGGTAAGAAACGGATGTCACGTGGATTTTAAGTGATTAAGACAACAAATAAAATATTATTTGACAGATTTATGTACATATTTATACATATAACATTTTATTTTGGCGTTTAAACCAGTTCTGTAAGTAATAATATTTTAATAACTGATATGACGGTACATTCTCGATTTGACAGTTGTCGTGACAGACGCATCGTATTGAGAAAGCGAGCGAATTTTACGTGTTCTAGTGGATTTAGGTGAGGTATAGCGCGGAGCTCAGATAGTGGCGACGAGTGGTTACAATTTTTAAACAATAGTTATATATTTCCAGCTTCACGCTCTATCTCGCACATAGCAGGATTGGCAAAACGAATCTGCAAACCTAGTGCTAAGACACTCCGTTCCTATTAAAACACTACCGTTTCCCAATTTCCACCGAATTCTCCTTTAATTTTTACAAACTCCCTCAAACAAAGAACGATTTGAAAATAAATATCTTCAAATACCCACTCAACCTACATCACTCGCTAATGTATCATTAGAGAAGAGTGACCTAGGCTTATTCACCATAGAAAACTCTTTATACGAACGTCTATACAAGTCCATTTCCGTTGGCGCTGCGAGCCCTTATCGCCAAAGTGCACTACGCTCCAAGCCGATTACGTGAACACTTCCTCTGCAACACAATGAGCATCGGGACGGAGGCTTTCAGTAAAACAACAGGCCTCGTTGTCCCCCCTTCTAATGAATGTAGTAGTATGTACGAATCCAACTGTACGGGATACAATTGTATGTACTTCTCCTTTTATTGTAATAATGTTATAAGTAAGTTAATTGTTAGTTACTTGGTGGTTTATATTAATTTAAATAAAGTGTTATCGTTAATATATATGACATAGAATAATAAAATATTTAAAAAATCAGCGTCACACTGTATCCCGCCTATAGTAAGATATGCTGAGGGAACCTAGTATTAAGGACATTCTGTTGCCTTGTTACCAGCGAGAATATGACAATATATAAGTATAATATTTGATTTTATATGTAAGTAGATATACAAGGTGTTCTACTGTGTTCATAATATTTTTCTGTATAAACTTGATTCCTTTTATTTTATTCAATAAAATCCTAACCTCTTGTTGTTAAATATTGGTTGCTTTTAATTAATAAAATTTGAAAATTATATTTCACATTCATCATTTAAAAATATTTAAAAAAAATCATCCTATAACTTTAACGTCGGCCTCTCTATATTTTTAAAGAGGGGTCAAAATTTCTATAGGAAAATCGTAAGTGCTCTGGGGAACAATTCTAACAGGCTTTTAGTAATGTTTTCTTCTGATAGCACATTTAAGAGTGAAAGTTTTCTATAAACTCAAAAACTTTATTTTTTACGACTCGCATAATTTTTTTTCTGTCGTGCCACTCGACTAGCAATAATTTTAAGATAGTGGAGAACGAAGTGTTTTAACACTAGGTTCTTGTTACCCACGTGGGAAAGAAGATAGTGGATAACGCATAAAATAGCAACTAGGCACTTACAAAATAATATAGTAAATAATTTTGTATTGGTTTCGAGACACAAAAAATCGGAGTCTGAGTCCGTGGTAATTTAACCAGAAGAACAGCGAATTCCCATTTGGGAAAATTCATTATTTTGCTTCTACGCTTTGTTAAGAAGACAATGCGCAGCGTTGAGCTTCGCCACTCAACAAGCAATTTCTCAAAAATTGTGCTGTGCATGAGAACAGAGTGTCTTAACACTAGGTACCCTCTGTCAAACCTACTATTCAGAGAGATACAGCGTCCTAAAAAAAGCTCCCTCTTACCCACCGTGACAGACAAAAAGGCAATTTTCAGAACCCTCGTCAAATAAAATCGTCCTTTCAGTGCATTTATATTAAATCATCAGTGAAGCGTGAAAATAATCTTTGGAGGAACAATCGTCGATTTAGGACCAGGAAGGGCTACATCGCCGTCAATTATATGGTGTGCGTGCGTAAACCACTTTAGCTAATTCACTGCGTAATAGGTTTAAGTGGTGATGATGAACGTTGATGATTATTACTTCATCGAGCTGTCGATATTAATTATAATAAACTATTTTTTTTATGATAAATAAAAAAATATACTTTAATATATGAAACTTACAATATTTTTGTTTTATAGATCATCAAGGCAGTTAATATATATGTTTTATCATATGATATGTATAATCAAGCTTCTAGCTTAGACACTTGTTCTATGGGACCATAGATAGAGATATTTGATATTAATGTCAGCTCTTAACAGACGGACAACATAGTTATCCTGTAAGTGTTCCGTTTTCTCTTTTGAGGTACGGAACCCTAAAAATTTACGCAAACATGTAATATAAAAACGTGTATCTTTCTTTCTTTGTTGGAACAAAATAAATAGAAATAAGAATTATAAATAACATTTTTCATTTCTCTCTCTATCAGTATCTTGTCCTGCTATGTTGTAAAAAGCGTAAATCTGCAGCTTGCCGAGTATCATTAAAATGAAGGTTACTTGACATTGCATATATTGAGGCAAACCGCAATGTAAGCGATACAATAATATTTCTGTTACATGTGGCTTTTTAGGAAAATAGATATTACATTATAAGGCTTATATTTACTTAAATTCAATGTCTTTTCGAAACCTTTTTTTGTGTTCCTTTCTTTATAAGGGTCTAAAAACTGCCGATTATTTTATTTAAAAAAGAAACAGTTATCTTGTGTTTTAATAACAGATTTATATATAAAAACAACCTGTACTTTATATTTATTTAGAAAACGTATAAAAATTTGAACGTAGCGGGACACGAACTCGCGCCTCCTGGAAACCGACCAGGCGCTCTGATCACTAAGTCATACGTTCTCTGACGACGTAGAGGTTGACGTAGTTTTCTTTCCTAAGTGTGGAATAACACTTTAAAAATGTTAAAAACCTGTACTTTACTTTAAGTTTTTCAAGTACAAAACAGCATCACAACTTACCTAAAGATAACGTACGTAATCCAATGTGTATCCGACATGACGACGTGTGTGGCAGCGCTTGTATATGTATTGAAATTTTGTATTGGTCCAGGAAAATGTTATTTATAATTCTTATCTATATTTCATTTGCTTAAACAAATATATTTGATTTCCTCGAGTAGGAATCGAACCTAACACCTGTCGCTTACAATACAGTCTCACGTTTGTGTCCCCTCTAGATCCACAATACTTCATGTAATAAAGCTTACGCCTCTAATATCCCGCAAATAATCTGAACAAATTCTTTTAGCCATTTGTCAAGGTATTCTTCCAGCCTCTTCTTTGTCTCACGTGAGACTAACTTTCCAATATTGCCTTTTCTTTGGCTATTGTCTGATTTATGGAATATCTTTCATACTATGTACTTGCCTGCCTCTATTTATTATAGTCCATTTCTACGGCGGCAGATGTTTTTGTTTTATCGCCGCGAACAAACGGATTCCCGTCGTAAATAGCGGCTATCTTCAGCGTAAGCGATATTTTATTCATATTATTTGATACTTTATGTTATGGCTCTGTCTCGATCAGCATATATTTTTATAATATAACTTGTATAATATTTTACTTATATCTATGTGTTATATACAATTTAACATAATATAAAGTGATACCCTAAATTTTATGTAGATAATAGGTAGTTGATGTATTTCATTAATTTGGAGCGGTAAACGTGTTTTTCTGACAACATAATTAATCCAACAAAACCTATTGGTAAAACAATTTATAGCGATTGTTTTATCAATAGGTTTTGTTGGACAAATTATTTTGTCAAGAAAATATGTTTATTTTGAGACGTTATTCGTTGAATGAATAAATTAATGATATTGTAGAACAAGGCTAATACTTACATACGTGTATTTTAAATTTCGATAATATTTGTAACCAAAACTAAACCGTACAACTGCATCTCGTTCGTATAACTTAAATGTTATATTTCAATTTAATGCTCTAGTTATTTTAGATACATTTTTTTTTTGAAAAATCCATAGAAATGTTTTATAGACCATTACAGAAAACGCATAAAACTTTTATGATATATTTTAATAATACCTATGATATTGCCGTTCGGAGAAATAAAATCTCTCAAAAGATGATACTAGAGCATAGAGGTGATTGTAAAACAATTGTCTTGAAATTTAGACAACCTTTTGTTGTCTTAAAATGTGGATCTTGTACACTTGTAATTTATTTTATATACATGTAAAGTATATCTTCGTCTTCATCACACATATCCCACAACATGAATAGCATAATGTTAAGCCACTATCTTTTTCTATCATAACTCTCGGGTCTTGTTTCCAGTGCAGTTCTAACTCAAATCTACCTCACACTGCACAGCTTTCCACATCTTCGGTAGTTAGTCCATTTGCTCTCATGTTCTGCACCTCAACGACTAGCCATCGGTTTCTTGGGTACTCGGGAAGTCTTATAGTTTTTTAACTTCGGTTTTGGTTGAGTTAGGCTTTCTATTTTTAAATTATCGAGTAATGTGAGAATACGTTACTAGTCTCTTCTGTTTTTCCTTCGTTTTCATCCTTGGCTTACATAAAAAAATGTGAAAATAAATATACTTTTACTACATCCTGATACTAACATTGGTGTATTGAAATAAGAAATTGTAATTTACAGACAAAGGCTGTGTTGATTGCTCCACGTTATGTCGCCTACGCGTTTTTTGATTAATCAAATTATGGAGGGAACGTTTGGAGTATTTACTAACAAATCGTTGTTTTTTTTTATTGATTATTAATGTCGCGATTGCCGTAAAAATAAGATATTTTATGATTCGGGTATAATTTATTTAAAAAAATATTTTTAATCCCGCACATAACAGGGTAGGCAGAGGGCACCTGGGACTGGTACTAAAAGAATTTTAACACTTCTGTTGACTATTTTCCGCCGGGCATTGCCTGTTGAGTGGCGGACCTCAACACCGTGTTTCGCCTAATGCCAATGTACATATATTATATTATATTTAGAGTGTCACGATGGCGATTAATTATTTTAATAGTTTTTTTTGTTTGGGTATCGAATCCATGAGCTTATGCTGTCCCGCTGTACTACAACATCCTCTATTACGTTTATTGAAGTCTCTAAATACTCCGATGAATATACTTAAATACAATAAATATAGGACTTATATACAATAAATAAATTATAGACACTCCATTACGTATGAAAATTTAATTCGTGTCGCATAAGTGCACTAGAATATGCGGAGTGAAGGTAAGACATTCATTTATTGAATATTTTTAGCCTTGTTAGACTAGAAGTGTCAATAATATTGGCACTAATGCACTGGCAGAAGATGGCTTTTCACGTAGAATTTTCTTTCATTTCTTTGTATTATAATAGTAATATTTGAACATTTTTAAACTTTGCATTTTTGCGTCTTTCTTGAATTGTGAATCGTTAGAAATATATTTCCTGAATTTTGTTTTCTGTTACTTTATGTATAAAGAAATAGAAAAAAAGTTAATATGTAGGTACTTAATTTTTTTTTCAGCTTTACGCTGTATTCCGTACACAGCAGGGTAGGCAGAGGGAACCTAGCGTTAAGACACTCTATTCCCCACTTTCCGCCAATTTCTGGAGGCATTGCGTGTTGAGTGGCGGAATTCAACGCTGCGCTTTCCCCTCGACACCAGAGCGAAGAAATAAAAATATAAATATAAATAAATATTTCATCTCCTCGAGTGGGGATCGAACGCACAACCAGTCGATTTACAGTCACACTTTGTGCCCCTGCGCCACGACAAAATTTTTATACTTAAATAAAACTTACATTTTGTTATATCCTTGAAAAATAAACGACCTATGTCCCCCTTACCAACTAAAGAACAACTTTGGCAGACGAGCGGAATATCTAATACAGATTCCTTTGATGTAAAAAGGAGCGTTCAGCGTTCACAGTGATAAATATGTAGATGCTCAGTGGAAGCGAGTATGTTACATATTTATTACGGCTCCCTTCCAAATGTCATTAAAATATTATTCGACACTTCCCGTACAAAAACATTTTCGTAGCTAATTCCAAGTAGCCGAGTCACAGTCGGCCATTGTCCGCACAAGTCTCAGTCATTTATTTCTAGGGCCCTCCGATTTTCCTCCCTTTTGCTTGTTCTACGAATTTACTCCTCATAAATATTTGAATTTGAAACGTTAACTACCTTTCTTTTAGAGTCGACATTACTTTGATTTTCGCGAACCATGCTCCGGAATAAACAAATCAAATCAAGAAGATTGTTTTCATATCTTAGCGCGCTTTCATTAAGTGTTTTTTGTTTCTTTTTTATTGTAATTGTTGTTTCTGTGTTTTACCTTTGAATAAAATTTGGTTTTAAGTCTTTAATGGATTCAGCTTAACTTAATTAAATTAATAGTCTAATAATGTTAGTAGCTATGTAAAAGTGATTTGTAGATGTGAACACATGTATTAAATTATATCAGGGTCCGTTAATTATTTCTTTAAAAACGAATAAATTTTCTTGTTAACCTCTATCCTTCTTTATTATACACTAGTTTTAATCTGCGACTTCGCCCTCATCGTCAAATAAAAGTAACACCTCGAAACATTATAACGTGAGGTAATAAAGTCTATATAAGGCCTTCCTTAATAAATAGACTATCCAACAGTTTCCAATAGTAGTTCATGAGATTAACGCGTTCAACTAAAACCTCTTCTTTTATAATATTAGTAACGATTAGTAATTGTTGTTCATCATATTTATCTACACATGCCAAATTATAGTTGTCATTCAATAATTTACTCAAAATCTAATCAAATTTTTCCTTTTACTTTTCTTTTCTATTATAGATATATACTTTAAATAATTCAGTCAAAGTCAGAAAGATATCTAGGCCAGTGGGTAAGGTTGAAATTATAACATTATATTCCTGTATTGGTAGGTAAATGTTGTTTCTGATAGCATAAAAGGTAATTTCAAATGTAGTCACAACAGATAAGACACAGGTTCCAGAGCACCGCAAAATGGGGCTATTTCCGGACAACCATGGTTATTTTGCAAGTGATAACGAATATTTTGCGTTATTGTGTGGTTAGTTGTTACACTGTACACCTATGTTACCTATATATTTGTTTGTATATGTGTATGTATTTTAGTTATATATTGTATAGCGCGTGTCGGAAGGTAAACGTATACGAATTCCACTTAGGTAATTTATGTTTAATTTTTTTATTGATGATTATATATCTTATCATTTTCATATACATAATAATACGGTAAACGAAGTAATCTATTTTCGAGAAATCTTGTGGAATGCAATGTATTATTTGGATTAAACATGTTAACATAAAGATGTATCTAATATATTGAACTTGCAGTGATAAATTTAACAAATTCACAATTTCTTTATTAGATTTATGCTGTATCTTGCATTCAGCAGGATAAGTAAAACGAACATACTATTGAGAAATTATTCCCCACGCATCGAGCGACAGCGAGAGAAAAATCACTCACAAGAAAAATCACACATACCCCGAGTAAGAATCGATCCTACCGTCGCCGTCGCGCTTGCATTGCCGCTGCGCCACGACGGCGTGACATTTAAAGTTCCTCAACAAAAACCTAGATAAAGCATAACTTTTATTAAAAACATAAAAGCTTTATAAAGCTATTCTGTACTCTGTTATCAATTTGCACGTTTTGAGCGCACAAATGAGACAAAACAAGGCCTTTTGTATGATCAGAAACTTGAAAAGGCAACGAGCATGTATCGATAACGCGTAAAAACAGTAGCGGAAAAGTAACATTGCAGTATTTCTTCACTAATTGAGCAATTTCATCTGTTTGTACACGATATGTTAAATTTTGTTTCAATTTCTCTTAATTTAAGCGTCCAATGGAGTCGTGTCTAGATAAAAATGAAACAAAACATTTTTTCGCGTTTCGCAAATTTACAATGTATATACATACAATGTTTGTTGATTTATTGTAGTTGTTATACTTTGTGCAAGGCTGATTTTTATTTTGTTTTTTGAGAGATTTTGTGTATTTTTTTACTGTTTCCTTTTATTTTTACTACTGCAGATGTAGAATTATTAAAAGCCCACTACTAATAGGTCAGCAGAGGGAAGTGAGGAAATTAAGACACTGCTTTCCCATGAAGACATTTCCGTTCTCCATTTTCCCAATCCAGTTACCATAGCGAGAAAAATAAACATGTTCAATATTTCATTCCCCAGAGTGGGAATCGAACACAAGGTATCGCGTTTACAGTCACACTGTTGTACCCCTGCGCCAGGTGACAGCAGTTTATGCTTTTCTAAATACCTAATTGCCTAGTGCCTACAAGAGAAAAAACCGTTTAGTAAAAAAAACAAGAAAAAACATAATAACAAGCGACTACCGATAATCTTTGAAGTAAAATTAAAATGTTGTGGACACTAGTTCCAAGGGAACTTTCCGCTTGTTAAAAGTGTAATGAACTAAGTTTTTCCGATAAAACACTTAAGCGTCAACTTATTCTAAGTTGATGAATATTTTATAAAGGACAAGGACTTCTTGCCACTGACTTAATGCGGTTCGCAAGTGCATATAGCATTAATATTTATATTTCTAAGCAGAAAAAGTTGGTATATAAAATGAAATGAAGCAGTATTTAATCTATGTGCATATTTAATAATATTTCAGGAAAGATAAGAAAATTTCAACGTAGCGAGACTTGAACCCGCGCCTATTGAGTGAAGTCCGCTTAACACGCAATGCCTCCAGAATTCGGCGGACAGTGGGAAATGGAAGTGTTTTAACTCTAGGTTCCCTGATTTTCTTTCCCTAGTACACTGCTGGGTACGCAGAGGGAATCTGGGAAGACGCGCTGTATATTCGCTTATACGCTATATAACCCGCACATAGCAATGTGCAGGTTATAGCGTATTAGTACAGACCATCTCACAAATGTGTCTGACTCTCACTTGGCTGCTTTTTACTTATTATAATATATAATTTATAACTAATTATAATATAAACGTGTTGTTGCGTGCACCACGTTCTCACTAAGCAACGACCGCAACAGCTGGCTTTCACATACTCGTGCGTGAATTATTATCGTTATTATATTATTCGTCCTACTAAGTCCGTGATTGTTGTTATTTTTTTGCTAAGTTTTATTTTATAATTTATTTTGGTTTGTTTTAAAGTTTTTAGTTTTACTCACATTAATGTTTTCTATCAAAGTCAGGGACAAACTTTTAGTATTTTAAAATTTCTAATTTAAAAGACAGATATTCATCTATATTATTTTTAAATTTTATCTTCAACTAAATATGTCTTTACAATAGATTTGAAAGTTATCTTCATTGTAAAATAAAAAAAAAGTAATACAAGCCATTTTGTTCTTATCTGAGTGATTGCTACTAGTATGATCATTTTAATTAGCCATTATCTGTATATTTACACGATTTATGACACACGATTACGATACACGATTTATATAGATTATTTTTTAGTAACCATATCACATATGTTGTTCTACCAGTACCTAATATAATTTGAGTTTTTTTTTTAACTAACTACAAAAAAGAAAATTGACTTGTACCTATGTGTGTAATGTTGAAATTAATTGATTTTTGAATATCGGTTTTTACTTTAGGCTTTAAGTAAAGCCAAATTGCTAAGTTATATCGATATGATATTTCTTGTATTAAATATTCCAATTTAGGGATTTGATATGACAACACTCTTCCCTAATTTCAACTTAAAATTTATGTAAGTACTAACTGAAATATCCAAAATATGTCTAAAAATTCCTCCGTTTAAAAAAACCCAAGCCCACAACCACCGGCTAAAATCCATTGCTAACAATGACTCCAAGATAAATTAAAATCTATATACTAAACTAAAATTAGTTTTGCGGTCGTTAAATTCGATATCGAATAGCGTGTTTTGTGTGATACGTAGGTATTGCATTTCCCATCATTTGCACGTCAATGGTCGCCGGTTGTATTGATAATTGCGTTTGCTAATGATTTATTAGATTTGCTCATACATTGATTGGGATGCTAACAACAGCTGGCTATATGTTGTGTAATAATATTTCTGGCTTTAAAATTTATTGATTCTCTTGTTTTATTTGTCTGAATTATGACATTTTATCTATCTTTTCATAAAGTTTAACTTTCTCTGTCATATGTAGACTATGGCGTAAAGCTATTTAGTAAAATTTTATTTATCTCGTAAAAACATGTACATATATGCAGCATTCAGTTCCGCCACTCAACACGCAATGCCTCAGAATTAGGCGGAAAGTGGGAAATAGAAGTAGGTAGGTTAGGTTCCCAGGTTTCGTCCAGTTAGAAGAATGTATATGGTTTTAAACGTACATAATAAAAATGTTTCAGACCTCAATATTTTACATAGAACACAATTTGAAACAGTTTTAAAAGTTTCCTGGAGTTGTAGTGCGGAGTTAGAGATTATGCATGGGCTGAAGACCTCTCAGCACAGCCTAGCGAAATATATAGGTCGATATTACCTACGCATTTCTTATTCGAGAGTTTTGCTCTTTAAAATTCCAAGATTCTAATAAAAAATTTTATCACACCCTAAGCATTTTTGTCGAGCCTTAAGTGCCTGTTTCAAATCGAGAGACAGGAGCCGGGTTTAATTTGGACTTGTTAAGGAATTTCATCTCAACTCAAATAAATTCTGACGGTAGGGAACTAACACTGTTAATTATCTACCTTTTACTCACCTTACTGACTATTCTATTGATTAAAATACTTTGTAATTGAATTTAATGTGCTTGAAAGTGATATTGTAAATCACGTAATAATAAATTTAAATTAGAAATTTCCATATTTAGCAGGATATGTTTTGGGCAGTATAAAAGTGTCAAGACGTCGTTCTTATCTTTAGCTCGGATTTCAAATGTTCAGTGTTGAGTGGCGGAACTCAAAGCTGCAGTTTGTTCCTTTATTACTACCTACCCAAGCAAAGAAATGGAATTAAGCCATTAGACTGGCCAAGGAATCAAATTCACAACTGTCACGTTTACCGTCGAGCGTCAGGTTTAAATATATAAATCTTACCTCTAATTTTTTTTACTTATATGAATTAAATATTCGAAATAAGATTATTCTAAAAATACTGTTTATCTTCGGTTGACCATCGAAAATACAGTAGCAAAGATACTGGAAACAAGCATGAGGACCCCCCTGAAACCTAGTGTTATGACGATCCGTTTCCATTACAACACTTCCGTTCCCCACTTTCCACCAAATTCTGAAGAGATTGCGTGTTAAGTGTCGGACTCGCCGCGGTTTGTCTCGTTACCAGAGAGAGAACATGAAAATATTAAATATTTCATTTTCTCGAATTGGAAACTTTTTATATCCATAAAGTTAGGTTAGGTCTAATAGTCAAAACCTAACCTAATTTTCAATATACTATCCTTGAAGTGTATCCTTTTGAATAAAAAAAAATATTGGAATCGGTTGGCGTGATGTTGAGTTATTCGTCCATTTGTCGCGCACATACCTAATGCAAATTTATAACTTATGTGATTTTCTCACAATTACCATTGTCAAAAGTGGACCAATTTAAAATGGGACTACACGGGAAGCACTAGCTTTCAAACAAAAAACGAATCACCAAAATCGGTTCATCCAGTTAATAATTCTAAGGTAACAAACATAAAAAAAATACAATCGAATTGATAGCCTCCTTTTCTTACAGAAGTCGGTTAACAACTATACAAGAGAATGAATCATCAAATTTGGCGTACCAAGCTCATATCCAAAGCTTTTTGTTAATTTAATTAAACAAAAGTAGTTCCAAGTTTTAGATGCGCACCGTATTACCTGCGTAGTGTTCGTCTCGAAGTTCTCATTAAGGCGAAACGTGTCTCCAAATCTTATAAGGCATGTAATAAATCAGGCGAGTGTGTGTCACTCCAACTCTACGTCGCTAACTTTAAGACGCTTTTGTAAATTCGTTATTTCCTATGCCTTTAGGTAACTTTGGGTACTTTTGAAACTATATTTTGATTTGAATTTTTAATTTTTGTGTTTATATATTTTGTGAGTGTGTGGTAACGAAATTGATTGTGTTTTGTTCAGAATGGTTGTGAGTATCGGAGTAGGAATGTATTATATAATTATTTAAGAAAATATTAATTTACTTGTATACATACACTTACATTGAGGTGGTCGTGTCGCAGCGGCACAGTATCTGACTGTTAACGCGACTTGTGGTTTTGTTTTCTTCTGTGTGGTGGTGATGTAACCAATAGAAAAAAACCACAACTGTCATTTCCTTGCTCTAGTATAATTACTGAGCGACGATCTGTTCACTTAACACGCACTCAAAAATGGGGGAAATCGGTAAACGGAGTGGGTAAAGCAATCATTTTTAGGAACTAATACGATTACATTCTAAAAGTAAATTTCATATTTATTTCTTTTAGGTATAGATATATTTTATTCCATTCCTTTAATAATTCGAAAATATTTTTTTTTAAGTAAAGGCAGGTAACTTTTAAATATATCTCTTGGATTACTCAAAAATACAATATAAATAAATAAAAAATACCAAACATTTTCATCATTATATATATAAACCGTCAAAAACTCTCAACGTATCGTCAATAGAAGCAGTTTACGTGGTGATGAGAAATGCGGATAAAAATACCCAGCATAATCCGGTTTACCGGTAACCGAGTGACGCTGCCGGCGACGAGTCGTGCGATATTACCATCGAATAACTGCTCTAGTGTGAAGTGCTCGTGATCTAGTCGAACAATTTTTTAGAAAAACTCGTTGCTTTTGTTGGCAACATTATTTTTCCAATATATTAGGCATGGCTCTTTTTATATGGTGTTTTTCTTTGTGTATGTTAAATAATAAGTAAAAATAGGAAACTTTATTTATTTATTTAAACTTTATTTTAACAACAACACTTTAAGTGCCGTTTTTTCATTTCTCAAAAATTAAAAATAGACGAGGCCAGTCGTGGCGTAGCAGCACGGTGTGACTGAAAAACCCATCCTCACTCGAGGAGATGAAATATTTACTTAAATTTATATTTCCATTTCTTTGCTCTGGTGTCGAGTTTAAGCGCGGCGTTGAATTCTGCCACTCAACACGCAATGCCTCCAGAATTCGGCAGAAAGTGGGGAGTGTCTTAACACTAGGTTCTCTCTGCCTACCCTGCTGTGCGCGAGATATAGCGTGAAGCTGAAAAAATTAATAAAATAAAAATTAAATATAAATAACGAACAAAACATTTTTAGTATTTATGTCGTATATATAAGAACCCAAAGTATATATAAAAGTCAAATACGCAACTAATTGAAAAGAAGCAGTTTATGTGGTGATGAGAAATACGGATAAAAAACAATAACAATCCGGTTTACCTGTAAGCGAGTGACACGAGTCGCGAGATATTACCGTCAAAAACTGCTCTAGTGTGAAGTGATTGTGATTAGTCGAACAATTTTTAGAAAAACTCGTTTCTTTTGTTGACAACATTATTTTTTCAAATTTATTAGACACGGCTTGTTATTTTTTTTATGATAGCTTTTTTTGCTTATGCTAGGTAGGCAAGTCTGTTCGTAAAAAATATTTTGTTTTATTTTGTTGACACTTAATAATACACGTACATTACGTGCATTATTAAGTGTCACATAAGTACACAACAGATTATTTACAAATACCATCTTATTAAACTACCCTTCTCACGCTGTTACAATTTAGTTATTTTTTAAGATTTTATGTACTGTCTCAATACAGACACAGAACATTTTTTTTTACTATTGAAACAATTGTCTCGATAGAAATCAAAGTTAAAATTGTCAAAAAAAAAATTACAACCTTTAAAATGCCTTTAAAAAATACTTTGTTTATCTAAAAAAAAAAGAACAATAAGTATTTTTGAAACATCACTTGTTTTCGTACACACGTTATAGACGTCGCTATAATTTTCGGAGAGGAGAGCCTATAAAAAGGGATAAAAGCACCCTTTCAGACTTATCACTCGACTGGTTCATATAAAAAGCGGCGCGAATATTTGATCTCCTGTAAATCCTGCAAAACATGTATGTAGATAATATGTCCTTTAAAATATCGCCATACATCGTATTGAGTTTATCGTGTATTAATCCTTTTATCCATATTTGGGATTTATTTAACGTATTGCTTTTTTTTAATTTGTTAGAATTTTAATGTGTCAGAGGAATTAGTTGAGTTATATACTTTTTTTTAGCTTCACGCAGGATATTCAGAGTGAAACCTAGACACTTCGTTCCTATTAAGACACTTCCGTTTCCCACTTTCCGCCGAATTCTGGAGGCATTGCGTGTTAAGTGGCGGAACTCAACGCCGTTTGCCGCGACGTTTACCAGAGCCAAGAAAAGAAAATATAGAGATTTCATTTTCTCGGGTGAGAATCGAACCCACAACCTGTCGCGCTTACAGTACACGCTTGCACGGTGCTCCTGCACTACGACTGGCCTCTTAACTTTCTTATTTGCAGATGCAGATATAGACAAAAAAATCATTGTAGACTTTTATGTGACTCACAATTTGCCTTTTGTGATATTTCCGATTTTCTGAACTTCAGCATAAAGAAACAAAGGTATTTCAAATGCGCCGCACAATACTTTTTCCGTGTGTAATTCTTCTCGTTCGTTCCATTACCTACCTCGTTTGTACCTGGCAAATGGTGCAACTGAAAGTTTCCCCTTAACTAAGTTACAAACCAAACACACGCCTCGGCTACGATTCAAAAATCTTTACGTATCGCTGGACTTGGTTTACGTCGCTCATAAATTTCACCCTCTACGGCTTCGGCCGGACCCTGAAGACAAATTGTGTTTCCCGAATTTATTTGTTTCTACTGGAATTGGAAGTCAGTCAGTTTACAGCTAATAACGTTTTAGGCTGTATTTTGTTAGATTTGGTAACAAAATAGTGTTGCCACTCGCTTTGTTTTGCTCGGTTATTTGTTTTAAGTGGGTTGGCGAGAGCTGATCAGTGTCAGTGTGAGTTACCGGCGGCAATTTATGTTAGTTACTGTCGACACGCGCTGTAATTAAAATCTCTGTTGGAGGCCTTTGTGCGTCGTTTATAAGAATGTAAGAGAAACTGTCAATGGAAAATTTTTCATGCGTTATTCGTTGTCAAAAGTGAATATCTTGTCTTTTTGTAAAAAAATAATAAGGACAGTTTAGAGATACCTCTGCCAAATTTTCCGAAATCGAATCCAAAACAGTGGCGTTTATAGTCAAAAGCTGTTCCGCTGTATATTATATGGTACGCATTCATATATATTATTAAAGTCCTATTACTTGAATAATTTATGAATTGAACAAATTATTTCTTTGTGCAAACGAAAAAACAAAGGCAATACTATAAAGAAAATTACATTAATGGGTCCCTCAAGGAATCAAGAGACCCGTTAATTATGAATGTAAATGTTTAAGTGTATTTTTCTCTTGCTTTTAATTTAAAGTCAAGAGAATGAAAGCATTTATTAAATTAGATTATAGTTGAGCTTTTTCATTTAAAAGTTCAACCACTTGTGGAGTTCAATTTGTAATTATTAATTTAAAATCGTTTTTAATATTTTGCAACTTAATTTAGGATTTAATAGAGGCTAGTCGTGGCGCAGGAGGTCAAGCGTGGTACTGTAAACGCGACAGGTTGTAGATTCGATTTCCACGAAAATAATTAAAATTTTCGCTTTAGTGTCCAGGTAAATAAGGATGAGTTCCGCCACTCAATATGCAATGCTTACAGGATTCTGCGAAAAAGTACTACCTTTCACATGCGAGATACAGCGTGAAGCTGGAAACTGGGAAAAAACTTAAACTTTTTTCTAGTCAATGAACCGATTTGATGCAATTTTTAGGGTTCCGTACTTTTTAAGGAAAAAAGGAACCCTTATAAAATCTATCTTTTGTCCTTCTGTCTGTTTGTGTGTCTGTCTATCTATCGGTCAAGACCATTTATCTCAGGAACGCTATGAGATATCGAGTTAAAATTCAAACCATATAGTTAGATCTACGGCTCCACAATTTCCTGAAAAGAAAAACTAATTATATATTTACTTAGAAAAATGGCTGCTTATATAGCAAAAAACGCACATTTCGGCACTATCAAAGGAATCAAAATTCATAGGGTACTTTTTGTACGGAACCCTCGGTGGGCTAGCCCGACTCGCGCTTGTCCAATTTTTTGAAATCTATCAATTGTAGTCGACGTATCATTGCTCTAAGCAAGTATATATTGAAAACTTTTCGCACTTCAACTTGAGCAATCATCAATAGCACGGAACCGTCTAACTTTTCATATAAAATCGCTTCCATCTCGAACATAGATTGTTTACTTATGGATCTTTTTATTTACTCGGAATCTGCATTTGAAGAGCTGATGCGTCCTTTGTTGCGTCTGAAGGGTTTGAAATTGCTGTCTGCATTTTTATAGATTAAAGTTTTATGTCGGATATTCTTACATATTTAGTGGTGTTTATTTCAGTTATGGATGCTCGTTGAGGTCGTCGTGGCACAATGGAAGAAAAGTTGTAATAGCGATGGTTCTGGCTTCAGTCGCCATTCGAGGAGTATTTATTATGTAAAAATGTAAAAAATACGGAAAGTGGGAACAGAGTGTATTTAACAGTAGGGCAGGCACAATACTCTGCATACCCTGTTGTATATATACAAGAGAAAACGTGAAGCTTTCTAAGATAGATCTTGATAAATCCTTTCTTAAATAGACGTAATTATTTATTTTAAATGGAATTTATTTTACTGTTTTGCTCAAATTCATACACTACAGAATAATATTGGACAAATATTGACATGGAAACCGAAATCCATTATATGGTGTTTCAATATGTGCACAAAGAGAACACGAATCGTATAATAATTCCAAACACAGCACTAGTGTAAACCTAAGTCCCCTTGGGCGGTACTAACTAATCCTTTATATGTAAGAGTAGATAGTGTGGCTACAAATTATTTACTTATTACATAATTTATAAGATGTGTTGTCTTAAAGCTCCTTCATATTTCTTAATTGGTGGCGCAGTGGCACAGTGTCTGACTGTAAAGGGTTTTGGATTTGATCTCCGTTCCGGGGAAAAGTTAATATTGAAATTGTATTTATTTCCTCGCTCTAGTGAACAAAGCGCGGCATTGAGTTCTACCATTTCCGCAATGTCTTAGAAATTGGACTGAAAATAAGTGCAGTGGTTTAGCGTTAGGTTCCTTTTACCTACCCAGTTATGTGGGGAAAAACGTGAAGTAGCTTTTTTCTTCCAGTAAAAGGGTTAATTTTTAATGAAGGGCAGGGATTTAGTTCAGTGATCAGTGATTGTTTAATCTACTTATTTAAAAATAATATGTACGACGAGGCGGGTTGCTTGGGCGTGAGCGACATTAGCTCATGCTCCTCAGTAGTGACGATAAACTCAAAAGTCGCCACTGTCACCTAAATCGAGTGCCGAGCACGGCCGAGTAAAATGAGGGAAGATCGATCGAAGTTAGATCTTCCCTCATTTTACTCGGCCATACTCGGAATGTGGTGGAGTCAGATGAAGTCTTACTACAATCGTTCAGTAGGTCACTCGAAGGAGAAGTAAAGTCCGCATCGTTTTTTTTTTTTTTTCGAATGGACTTTAATGCTGTTGACCTGGAATGGTCTTGACAGCGTCACCGGGCTGGTAAAGTCAGGACAACTGACAGTGTTGCCATCCTCTGAGTACACCCAAGTCAAACAATTTGACGTTCCGTACTCATACTCTGCGACATGTACATATTTAAGATTTCAATAACAGTTTTGTACATAAAAAAAACATATTGTTCCGCGTTCTTAATCTTTTCAAGTATAAAAAGCATTATAGCTTACCTAAATCTTTAGGTAGGCTGTAATGCTTTTTACTTACGTAATCCGATTTGGGAATACATGACGAAAGCGGTTGTATAAGTTGTACTAAATTTTGTATTGATCGAGGGAAATGCTTTTTCTTCTTAATATTTTTTTTTCACTAAAACAAACATTTTATCTTTTAATGTTTTTGGGGTTTTTTATTTGGAATTGTAAAATTGCAACGTTGAATTGTAAAATAGTATGTACTATGAAAAGTTGTCAATGTTCATGTCACATTATTTTCAACTTACAAATTCCAGTTCGATATGTTGTTTATTTAAAGAGATTTTTACAACACTTTTGAATTGTATGAACACATACTTACCGCTTGGAATGCAGAATTTGCTGAGAAGAGTCAACAAGAAACTGAACAGTTGCTATTTTCAAAATTCAATGTTATTCTTACATATTTGCAGCTATCCTTAAAATGTATGGAATTAATGTGATTGATGTTAATTCCATACATTCTCGTACTTTAAATAGTCCTGTGCAGTGAAATGGGTTTTACAGTTTACTTAGTTTTTTTTATATTGGCAGACTTAGGACATAACATGCGCCTAATTAATAATATCGTTTAATAAATATAGAATAAATATCTAAAAAAATATATATAGATACTTTTTCGACAATATTGTGATAATCCATTTATACGTTCTAATATTTACATTCATATTGGAAGCTTGTTTGCTCATGCATGAATCATTTAACTTTACAAATAGAATCAAGCGTATTATATTTTTTATAGAAACGCTTTTTAACATCATTTAGTCCGATTTAATATTGAAATTGTGTAAAGGCATTATTGTAATTTCGTTTTCTTACTTTAATTTGGTTATTCGAAAGGATGAGTTAGATTGGGCCATTGGCTAGAATTAGTTTAGTGGTTAGGGTAGTGGTACAACAATATATTATATGTGTTCTCCATATGAGGCCAGTCGTGGCGCACTGGCACAAAGTGTGACTGTAAAATCGACTGGTTGTGTGTTCGATCCCCACTCGGGGAAATGAAATATTTATTTAGATTTATATTTTCATTTCTTCGCTCTGGTGTCGAGGCAAAACCGCGGTGTTGATTTCCGCCCCTATGCCATCCAGAACTCGGCGGAAAGTGGGGAACGGAGTGTCTTAGCACTAGGTTCCCTCTGCCTACCATGCTGTTGGCGGGATACATTGTGAAGCTGATTTTTAATTTTATTCTCCATACAAAGTAACAATAGAGAAGTGATTTCCGCTTAACTGGTATGCATAAGGTGCTATAACTATAAAACTGAACCGAACAGAAAAAAACTAGGGATAAGTACCCTTAACTCTCTTTCTGTAAAAGATACTGCGCTTCACGCTGTATCCTGCATAAAGCAAGGTAGACAGAGAAAACTCTAGTGTTAAGACATTTCGTTGCCCACTTTCGTGGCGAGCGTAAGTGGCGGAACTAAACGCCGGGCTTTTGGCAATCCCTTACTGGCAATCGAACCCACTACCATGGCGTATATACTCAGGTTCAACAACCACCATTACATTAATATCAATCATAATTCTTAACCAACAATTCCCAAAAGGACCAATACGTCTAAACAACTCACATATGGATTCTCTGTAGGTAGTATAGTGTTTGTGCAATAGCGCATTTAGATAACTACGAATGTATCTATAATTTCTTTGTGCCACCGCTTTTAATGAGACTCGTCGGTTGTTTTACATACAAATGGTCTGTTGATTGTTAGTTATTGTAGGTGTTTCAGTTCGGGGAATTAAACTTTTTGTAAGATTTTTTATCTATTATTTAGATTTTACATTAGTGATAGACAAGAATAAAATGTTGACTTAAGTTGGTGTCTTTAAAGATGTAAAAATAAAATTACGTAAGAATATAATAAGTAGTATTTTAAATATTAAAAACAACAAAACTTAAATAGAATCTCTTTCAGTGATGGTATCTACCCGAACAGAATTTAATTTTTAATTCCAAAGCTGAGTTCGTGTGACACGCTTTAGCGATGTCGCCTTTAGATATAGGAAATACGATTTGAAGAGACCTACCGTCGCGGTCCGTCTCACTCGGAAACTCACAATATTGCCTGTATAAAAGAATTCTATCAATTGAATATTTTATAATGGATTTCCGGAGTTATTTATACAGAAAAATGTTCAAAATATGCACTTATGTGATAAAACATATTGTAGTAATTTTATTTGGTTATAATTTTTATTGGGATCTCAATACATATACAATATTTATTTTTTTAAAAATAAAAAAATATATGAATAAATATATTTTGCCACATAGCATTTCTTCTTTCTTATCTATTCTTTCTTATCTATTAGCGTTTAACGAAAGAATAAGTTTTAAATCATTATATTAAAACGTCTTTAGGGAGCGCTGCTATAGTTTTCTGTCTTTATTAAGATCAACGTTCAAGAACAACACCAGGTGTACCAAAAGAAAAAGCAATTATATGTCGATGGACTTTTCCCTAAACTTGTATATATCACCATTACCTCGCATTCCTTGCCGTGTCCTCTATAAATTGTATCGTGGCCATAAATCCAGGCGTCAATACCGACCAGGGGATATAAAAGCACCTACACGTAATAGCCAGTCTAATGAAACTTTGCAACTTTCAATAGTTCTCCCGAGGGCTGGATTACTCCAGCAGTTTGTGTTTTAAATTAATGTTGGTAATATCACTGTGAAAGTTTAAATGCTTCAAACTAGCAGTCATTTGTGTCGTTTGTTTCACACAACTTTCTTTTGTGTGAATGTATGGAAATTTTAGGTGTATATATTGCCTTATTATGTTATGCCTGTATTACCTACAGTAGTGACTAAAACGGTTTCCCCCGCTAAAAACTTACTCTTAGTTTTATTATAGCCAATTTATACGAAATCTTAAATAATTAAATGTCTATGTGTTGTTGTCCTGTTTATATTTAAATAAATATAATTTATATTTAAATCCGTCCTTTAGTTTTTGCGGGAAAGCGAAACAGAAATGCATTCACACAAACTGTCACATTTATGATATTAGTATAATTTGTGTTTAAATGTTATTTTTTGTTTTTTCCACAAATTTTGTTATGTATTGCATATCAAGTAACGAAATATAATTTTGACATACATCACCAAGGAAGTGTTTTTGTAAACAAACTAGCAATCAGCGTTGTGTAATAGAGACTCGAACACTGCTTCTCTCGCTCAAATTTGTTTTTATATTATTACCAGTAGGATATTTTTTTTCTTCTAAAATATGATTTTTATAACAAGCCGGTTTCTTATGATTTTTTTCTGAGTAACTTCATATTACCAAATCTTAAAATCCTAGTAAACATCGCATCACACTTGAAGAAAATCTAAAATATTCTAAGCGATTCTATATACAGCTAGGAGAAAGAAGTCCACCAGCTATCTGATTCAGCCAATCTTTTCCACTACTTTCCTTTGTGTTTTGTTGCCTCGTCCGCTGCGGCAACGTTGCTTTGACGCATCTTGGAATGCATTTTATTTCTTCTGGTGCCCTCTCGTGAATACCTTTTGAGTAATGGAAAACGATTTTTTTGCTATCATTTTTTATTCCTCCGCCGTTCTCCAGAGGGACCCGATTCA
Organism: Heliconius erato x Heliconius himera; assembly: GCA_013421005.1. Taxonomy (NCBI): domain Eukaryota; kingdom Metazoa; phylum Arthropoda; class Insecta; order Lepidoptera; family Nymphalidae; genus Heliconius; species Heliconius erato x Heliconius himera. The sequence continues at coordinate 90,106 of JAATLQ010038317.1, forward strand.
AGGAAAATATTAAAAATGTACACAAAGTAAGATATTTTTTGTAATAAAAAGTTTATTAGACTTGAGACGACGTCTGACTGCATTATCGCTGTGGTAATAGGTTCTCTTTATCTACTGGTTACATACTTCCAAAAAAATAAAATGTTTTTATAGTTTAATAATCTCATTCATAATAAAGAAACAAATTGATTTCCAATTTATTAAATTAAAATTTGAAATCAGCTTCATTCTGTACTCCCGCACAAGCAGGGTAGCCTGAGGGAACCTAGCGTTTAAACACTCTGCCCCCTATTTTCCATCAAATTATGGAGGCATTGCGTGTTGAGTGGCGGAATACAACGACGCGCTTTGCCTCCACACCAGAGCGAAGGACCTCTAGTGGGACTTGAACCCACAACCAGTCGCGTTTACAGTGGTGGCCCTGCGTCACTACTGGTCTGATAATTAAAATTTATATCGCACCAAACATCCTAAACCGTCACGTTATTAATCAACATGACTCTGTACGCAATAATTGTCGATTACCAAACGCCAGCCACATTTGTATGCATCCCGTAACTTTATTACCGAACGTCAGTCACACAGCCCCCGTCGCGTCGCCTCGCATAGATATCATTTAATGCGCTGACTGACATATTATATCACTATCACTTCACTGTCTCTGTCAGTGGCACATCCGTGGTACGTAAATGTGACTCGAAATATTTATTGTCTATGGAAAGTTGCGTGTTTAGAATTAGTGTTCATGGTATGCATTATAGAGAGGGTATGGAACAGTGTTGTGCGATGGTTGTTTGTTCGTTTGACACACTAGGCCGTGGACTATTTTCATTTCCTCGCTCTGACATCAAGATAACACTACTCAATATGTAATGTTGAGTTCGAACGAAATCGGAAAATGGAGAACGGAAGGAACGAAAAGGACTAACTTGGGACTTGATTCTCTCTGACTATACTGGAAATAGCGTGAAGCTGCAAAAAAAAGTATTCATGTATCGTGTAGTACACGGGTACTTTCATTTCTTTCCGGGTAATAAGACAAAGCGCTGCATTAAGTTCCACCGCTCAAGCAAACCATGTCTCGAAAATTGAGTGAAAAGTGAGGAGCAGAATATCTTAACACTGGTAGCAGCAGAGTACATGTAGAATAAATGATGAAGCTATAAATATATATATATACAGGGTGGACGTGTCAGCACCACATTAAATGAAATCACAGTTTTAACTACTCTATAAAAGCTTAATATAATTCAGAAAAAAATAAATTCCCAAAAATGAAAAAGTTTTTTTTTCAAACAAAATAAATAATAAAATAATCGTTTTAAAATAAAACGCCATTTGTCAAGAATATTATAAGCACGCACACATACGCGCACACTAACCTGTCAAAGCGGCAACGTCGCACAGGCTTCATTCAAGAAATCGAGTCGCAGCAACTAGCGTAGGTATGTAGCTAACGGCGGCGAAGTGATGTTAAATCAGCGCAACACTTAGGAATACACTTTACACACACTTTTATCATAATATTTCTGTTCACTTATTATTTACTATGTTATTAAATTCTCAAAGTGTCCATAAATGGCATCTGCGTAACAAATTACGTCTTACTTTAT